>WHYT01013278.1:100466-139462 GCA_009806455.1 Tetrax tetrax
AAAATAGCTCAAAATGAATTATCCTTCCCTTAAGCTTTTGCTTCATATAGCTTGCAACATGCTGTGCTACCTGAGGTCATAGTGTACTATCTTCCCTATCAAAATGTGGCTAAAGAGGAAAGTTTTGCACCAACCTCAAGATCACGTTGTTCCCAGTCAGGATTGTGGTAGGGTCACCCAGTGTATGGTCCAGGTGCATTAGAAATCACGTGGCCCATTTTGTTTGCCTATGTTTCTGATGTTTCTCAGAGCATTAAGATTTTAAAAAAAAAAACAAATGCTACACAAGAATCTAGGTAGAAGATCAAGAAACCAGTAGGGTCTATGATTCTATGAAACTGTACTCCAAATGTTGAAAATGTACATGAAATGTAAAACTATTTTCCTACTTAAACCCCTTCTGTCTATGACAAAATGTGTTTGCAAGCACACGCGGTACAGGGACCCCCTACCATGTTATGAACAAATACCAAGGATCACATTTCTTCCTATTTATTACACATTAGAGACTCTTAGGCATGGGTGAGGGAGAACATTGAAATAGCAAAAAACTTCAAACAGACTCTCAGACTCCTTTTACTCTAATTTTACGGGATTTAATGTAGTTACCACGAAAGCATGTGGTTCATACATTATATTTTTAAGAGACTGAGATCTGGTAGAAATCACAAAGATATGGTTTCCTTTCAGTTTCTCCTGCTCCTTCACTTAATGCTTTGAATTCTTTGCAGCATATCACCAGTAACAGGCTGCCAATTCTATCCTTCCTCTTTGACATTCATAGGTAAGCTTTACAGCCTCTGTTACACTTAAAACAAGGCAGTTACGTCACACAGTTGAGGCCAGGTAGACCAGTGGTAAGAACGGGATTCTTGCCCGTTTTACTGACAAAGAGCAGAAAAGCAGCAAAAGAACAGGCTGTTTTCCTCAAGATGAGGAGGGCTGGGCACTTAGAGTTTCTTCACACTGGCTCTGGGAGTACTGAGCTGACTACAGACAGGTCTCCTGTGAATTTGGAATGCTGTCTGTGAACAGAAATTAGACATACCACCCTTGAATACATCAGTCTCAGCATCTTCAGAAGCAGAGACCACAGAAAAGCTCTTTGTATATTAAATAAGAACCTGCTGGATATGTTCTTTCATTGATCAGCCGAGCAATCTGATGTTGCCCACTCATCCCTTCATTCAAGAGGATTTCAGAAAAGATTACAGTGTACTGTAGTACTGTTTAACCAGCTAACTCTCAGGGAGAAGCTGATTTAAATCCCAAAGGAGGTTATGCATTTGTGAAGAACAAGGAGTAGCTGTCACTACAAATGGAAGGCTGCTACTCATCCCTCAGTATTTCACACTGCAGACAGGTGTAGTGAGAGTTCTGCTCCAATGTTACAACAATGAGACAAACCCTAAATGAAGGGAGTAGTGTCTGGCATAAAATATACATAATTTTCTGTTATTTCAGTCTTAAACTTCTCCGGAGCAAAAATATGGGCTGTGTGATTCCAATAAAATTACAATTCAGTAAAGGTTCCGTGCAAACGGTTTGCACTTAATCTACTAGTTGCCCAGAAGGGCAAAGGATTTTTCATTGGCTAACCAAGCTCCTTAAAATGTTCCTTAAATGGTTTGGGTCATATTCTGTTTTTTTTTGTGACACCAATGTAAATCTCGAGCAACTGCTTTGAATCAGTGGAGTTACTTCAGATACTCATCATTGTAATAGCAGTTTGAGGCAGTTTCTCATCTGGAGCGCTCAAGCAGAATGACAGTAAATCATAGTCATTTAGCGGTGATCTGCTGCAGCGCTCTAACACCTATCACTCAGTGCCAACAACCATCAGGCTACAGCATTTTATCAACAGGGAGGTAGAATTCAACTGACATAAATAAATATCACATTTATTTGCAAGAGTGCAGCCACTGTAAAAGAGAAAGATACTTGAAAGGCTTCATTGTCTCATCCTGGAGTTATCCCAACAATTTTAGTACGAAAGGGGGGTTTAATTAAGACCACCCATCCTTCCAGTCATCACCTTCCCTACTTCTTAGGGACATATCAGTCAGTGTCTTGTCAGCATGCTCTGAAGTTTTAATCTTTGCAGTCTGTGCGTGTAGAGTGAATTAGGTCCCACAGTATCATGTTTTGCCACTTTTGTACAAATAAACCTGACCTGTGAATGGAATTAAGCCTTCAAGAGCACATTAAACTCTTTTCCCTCTGCTTATAGAACACTTGCATTTACACATTAATTCAACTTTTGTCTTTCAAAAGAGATATATCATTTTCACTGAAAATTATCTCAGGGTCTTATCACCCTAGACTAATGATAAGAACTGTCACATAAACAGAAAGTTGTGCAAATGTTTCTTATAAATATTTGTCAGTTCTGCTCTGAGTAACTTTGGAGGCTAGTGGCTCAGAGATAAGTATAATAAAAAGGTGAAGAATGACATAATGAGGCAGAACAACGTAAAGGTGATAGGAGATAAAGATCTAACCATATATGAAGAAAGTAAGCACCACTCACTATTTTATTATTAGAGAAACAGAAATTATTAGGTCATTTTACAAGTTCAGATTCTTGGGTCGAGAAGTGAGAGAGCTGGTAGTAGATGATAGCTCTCAACTCAGGTATCAGGAGCAGGGAGGCAAAAAGACAGTTCATAGATAAATGTTGGTAACACTGTTAACATATACAGTACATCTAATTCCTTTAATAGGACAATATATAGATTTAAATTTCAGGTTCTCTTTTTGGTTTTTCAACCATTTTCTTTCTGTTCAGGAAACAGTTTTAGCTGATATGTATCTTGGGGATTATTGCACTTCTTTGGTGCCTGAACATGCCTTCACAAAGTATGAGGTGCTATTATTTACTGGATATGTTCTGCCTGGGTTGTTTAACTAGCATGATGCAGCAGATTTTTCCTTCTTTTTTTTCCTACAGATATTGATTGTATAATTTTTTTTCCTCAGTCATTGTCTCTTGTTAACTCAGAGAGTTGGTGGTTTGGCACATCTCTTGTTTGTAACTTTTACAGTCATGTTTTCTATGCAGAAAAACTGCATATTTTTTAAAGTACTGATCTAATTTAGAAGTTCTATTTTGCATAAGTGTAAGTCATTACAGAGAGATGCAAGGCAGACAAGAAATCCAGCTTTTCATATTAACACAATCATAATTTAGTTTTTAGATATATATATATCTGCTCCTTGGTGGTTGATTTTTTCTACTCTCTTCATAGTTGATGAAGCCACTGAGAGGTTCCTAACTGGGAGGGCAGACTTCAAGATACTTTAGATACATAGCCCATTTCTCTTTATGCAATATTTGAAAATAATGGAAATTAAACACTGAGTTGGATTACAATTATGATATCCAAATGAGAAAGGATCATAGTTGAAGGTACAGAAATCTGTAAATTATGCCTTTTGATATGATCAGCTCGTAAGTAAGGACAGTCAGACACTGGTAATAGCATAACACAGAACGTAGCACGTGCTGTCACAGACGACCCACTATCTGCTGATGTGTTTCTTTCCTCTCAAAGATATGGGACAGGCTCACTGGAAAATTACTGTGATATTTTCAAATAGATTTATGAAAACCAGACATTTAGAAGCAATAGCAGTCATTTAAGAATAAAACATTCCTATGCCTAGCCTCAGATAAATGCGAATATATTATACTATTAAAGCCTTAGGTTTTTTTTACAAAGAATTTTCAGTCCAGATTGCTGTTCATCAGGATTTATTTCTGTCAAAGAGAAAAATAGGGTAGTACTTGCTGAGAACGAGGTAATGAAAAGTTAAGATACTTGTACAGATGCATTAGGACAGCACATACCATGTCTCAGATGCACAGGGTAGAGAAGCTCCACGTCAGATCAGCTATGACTTTAGACTTGAAATTGTTCAGGCTGCAGGCCTATTACATCATCACTCATTGTTAAAGCTGTTATCTCACATCTCATCTCCTTTCTACCTGTCTTCAGTGACTACAGGTCAGTAGTGACCAAGTTCTGATCAGGATCGGACAGAGGGGGGGTGTTCCCAGCATCTCTCTCTCGGCGGGGCTTGCACAGGTCTTTCCTGGGCACCAGGATATTGGCTTCAACCCCATCAAGATGGGTGAGCTACCAGGTCCTTTTAAGGTGAAGGCAGTGGAATTTTCAGGGCAAGAATGGGATCACCATGATTGAAGAGATGGTTTCTAAGGCTCTCTAAGGAGGTAGAGCGGGCTACCTAAGGGTAATGGCTAGGGAGGCAGAGAAGAAGGAGAGAGAAGGACAGATTTTCTGCAGTCCTTGATGTTTGAAGGTACATAAGAACGAAGATCTACCTTGAACAACAAAAACTACTCATTATTTTCTCTGACTGTACTGCAAGCTGCTGCCATGTATCAGCTTTGGAACTGGTAACAGATTCATTTTGAGAAAGATTTCCATAAACAGTAAGAGCCTTATACGCAACAACAGTAACTGCTAGTTTGGTTTAAAGTAAACAAAATTAAATGTCCCATAATAGTTTCTAAAGTCTGGAAAAGCCTATGAAAGAACAAAAGTAAGGACAGAAAAGAGAGGAAGGCAAATTTCCCATGACGCAGAGAAAAAGGAACAGAGTGTAATCCCAGCTAGAAGACAGCTTCTAAAATAACTGCTGCACCTTTTCTCTAGAATTAAAATGAATAGCACTACCAGCAGTGTGCTGAAACCAGGTTGTGAGTGGAATAAAACCATTGTGTGATGTATTGCCAAGGAGAATGAAGTTTTGGATATCCAGAAAAATTAAGGTTCAAATGCTAGCCACTTGAGCAATAACTCAGCCACCAGTAAGTTTGGGGTTTTGGTTTGGTTTTGGTCTTTTTTTTTTGCAGTTCTTGTACACATATAAATAAGAAGCTTAGGATGTATATTTCTGTGAAATCCATGTTTCTGGAGCCTTAATTCTCTAAACATTTGCCAATATCATCAGGAATGAATTCCAGGGGGACAGATTTCTTTACACAGAAGTATGTACAGAAGCCTCATCTATGTTCTTTTAATGGACCTCCTATGCATTTGTGTTGCTTACAGTTTTAAACACATCTGAAAAAATACAGTACGCTTGTTTGTTGTTGGAAGTTTTCATCTAGAGCATCTCTATATATTTGCCTCAAACTACTGTTACAATTGGCTGCTTTTGCTAGTCCTAAAGCCTTCCTACGCTGGTGTGTCTCTTCTTTGCTCTCCCTTAATTGTCTGCAAACCCCTACTTCATATGTGCTTTTGTTGGCTTAGCATACTCACATCCCTATCTTCTCTCATTTGTTTGCATTTTTATAGTTCATCTACTTAGTATTACTGTGTGAGGAGCTATTTTATGAGGAAATCTGGAAGGCTTTACCAACCTAAAACTTGCCAAGAGAAGGTGCAGGTGTCTGGTGCTATGCATGCGCTGTCACATCTGCATCACACTGTCAAACACTTACATTGTGGGAAAATTACAGTTCTGACTTTACAACTTTCTTCTAACACTTTTAGAAAAACTGTAGAGTTAAAAAGTTGTGTGGGAACAGAAACTGATCAGTTCAATCCACTTCTCTGAAAGCTCCAAGTTTTCTAACTTAGTATAATGACCAACTTTTTTCTGATTAAGTATAATGTCAGGAAAAAAATAACTTATGTTCCTTCTTAAAAACAACCTTGAACTCTGGATTTTTTTTTTACCTGGCCTGTTTTACTTTTCTTAATTAGCAGCTGATTAAATCACCATGTAGTTCTATAATTATTTATCCCCTGAGGGAGATCTCCCTTCATACAATGAAGGTATTTTTAAGGAATATCTGACTTTCCTGTATTTTCAGGTATATACTTGTTTTTCTTTAGACTGTTCCTCATTCTCTTCCATGCAGTACTATGTGGATCATAATAGCGTGGCAAATAGGAAGGAGGCCACTTGTCAAGAGGAAGCCCTTTGAATTAGCAACTGGAAAGAAATCTTCCTCTCCAAAAATAATAAGCTGCTTGTTTTCATGTCAGTCAAATAGACAGAAGAAGGAAGAAAGGAATAAAACAGTTTGTTTTCTGGTTATTTCTGTTCATTGATTCCATGTCATTCTATTAGAAATTTTCTGCTGTTTACATATATTTTCCTTCTGAAGCTTGAGTGTATTTTCTTCAGCATATTGTCTTTTCTAAAATTCATCTAATACACGTAGTACATCACTTTGGCTTACATAAAACCAAGGATCTTTGTACTGTTCTGCTAGTTACAACTGATTAACATCTCTTTATTTGATGCTGCCACACTAGCCCTAGGCATGTCAGGCCTTTACAACAGCAAAAGGTAGCATACAAGATTTAATCTCATCTACAGTTTTTTCCTCAAAAATCTTCCATGACTTACTGAAAAATCTTTACTCTAAGCCTAAATACCTTAATTTTTTTTTTTTTAAAAAAAGGAAAATACATTGTGTTACATTCACAGGCTGGGAAAACTTACATGTAGAAAAACAATCTTAAGAATAAATGAGATTTTCCTTGAGAACAACTGAAAATGTAAAAAGTAATCAATTAAGATGAAACTGGAAATGTGACTGTACTCTTTCTACTGCAATAGCACTTCTGCTAATAATAGACACCTTTAGTATTATATCCCTATGTCAGTCCATAGAAAAAAACATTTGCCGTCATGCTGAGCTTTCATCCTAACATGATTTTACCAGATGAGGGAGAGAAGTGGACTGATCAGTGTGGTACAACTGGCACAAACTGTTAATCCTTCTTTCTGCTTCAAATAAAAGCTACCATCCTAACTTGAAATTTATTTTATAAGTAAATCTTGTCTATATTTCCTTTTTGAAAGTTGTGAAAGCACTTGGTCCTGACCATTGTTATTTGGCCAAGGAAGCACAGAAAAACTGGAAAGAAAAAGGGATCTGTTAAATAGTTTTCTAATATAGAGAGTGCTGGTTAATCATTATAAGAATCAGCAAGTAAGCTAAGTATTATTCTTAACTCCAACCTGAAGGAGAGACAGAGGTTACCAAACTTACATATAGACAGATTGACGGGGCTGGTGCAGGTGTTTATGAGATGTCTTATCAAGCACTCAGTGAGGATCCAACAAAAATATTTTCTTCCTGTCCCTCCAACTCTGTCTCATTATGGTGGCAGATAAAGCATATCTTTGCCATTAGTTCTGTTCATTTATCTATCTCTGAAAACAGTTTCCTACTGCATTAATTTTCAGGGTTTGCTTAATCCACCTCTGATACAAATTTACAGAAATAAACCCATTATTTTTCTTACGCTAGTTCAACAATTAGAAAGCCTCTAATATTTAAAAACTAAACACAGTTTCAAATTTAGTAGCAAAGCCTCACACACTGCTTGTTAATGAACTGCAATCAACCCGTTTTGTATCAGGCACAGAGAGCAGATAGCAGAAATGGCAAGTCATGCCAATATGTTTCTTGAGTTGCTCTCTGAAGAAAAGGAAGGAGAGTAGAGGCACTGTAAGTTTAATTATGGTTCTCTCCAGCATTAAACTTTACAATTTCATTTTTAGGTCAAATAATTGGCTTGGCAGGAAGTACTGGAATAAACAGGATGAAATTATGTTCTGTTGAAATACAGCTCATATAGAAAAACTATCTGGTAAATCAGAATGTATTTTAGATGCTTGAAAGAGATAAAAATTAGTGTTAAAGAAGAAACAGATTCTGAAAAAAAATAGGTCTAGTACAAAACAATGCAAAATGAAAAACAGAACTAAACACTCTTTGAGTTGTAGAGAAACCTGAATTCTGGAAAGACTTAGACCAGAAACCACAGTTAGCATAATGAGCTTATGTTGTGTTATGGTGTTTTTAAAAAGTCATGGGGTTTATGGGCTATACTGAGCAGAAAAACTTCCCAGTAAGAATGAGTCACTCCATATTTGTTCCTGAAATAGCTACATTAAGAATAGGTTGCTTTCTTCTAGTTTTCTCCATACCTGAAAGCTGTTGGTAAATTAGAGAGCAAACAAGAACCCTAACTGGTCTTAACCAAGTAATCTTTTATTTTCTTAAACCAGTTAATGGCTATTGCTTACATTTGGCTATTAAATTTTCACTCCACATCAAGATTTTTTTGTTTTACTTTTTATTACTGAGCATCCCTTATGTAGGCAGAGCCCATCAAATATAACAGAAGAATTACGCTTAATCTGAGAGCGTGGTCAGGTTGACCTCTCCAAATTCACCACTCAATGCTTGTGGCAGCACCAGTGGCACAAAAGATCAATTCCTGATTTATAGTTCACTAAGCAATAGAGAACAACCGCTGCAGTCTCCGTTTACTTATTTGGAGCAAATATCAGAGAACCAAGCAGCTGCTTTGCTGTCAAGACATGCCTAAAAGTTTTAGCCCTAATAGTTCTGCTTCCGCTACCCAAACAGTTTCAACTTTACATGCTAAGCAAAGCTCTCCCTGAGTATACAAAATACACTTAGCAAATTAGACCATAAACATTCAATATCACAGCTGATAGGATTTCCTTTAATAGAGCTATTCTGTCAATTTAGAGAATGTATCTATGGCTTAATATAGTTCTTTATTTCACATGGGATCTAAAACAATAAATTTTGAGTAGACCAGAGACAGCAAACGTGTCAAGAAATATCTGAAAGCAAGAGAAACAAAGAATTATAACTAACCCAGGTCTAAGAGAGTCACAGTTGAAAGAGGACTGAAAATTTAGACAGTGACATGTTGCCAATTAACATTTCCTCTGGGAACAGTATTTTATGTACTTATATTAATAGCACTTTCCGCTACAAATCATCTCACTAGTTCTGTGGTAGTGCTAATCAGCGTAACTGGAGATATCAGATTTTGGTGCCTACTAATTTCTGTTGGATTGGATAAGTGTTCACCATAATATGCCTTTAGAATCCTTGTGCCTTTTTTTTTTTTTTTGATATGAGATCGGTTTTCCCATATCTTCATGCTATTTGGAGATTCCTAAATGAATGCAACTTTTAGAAAATTCTCCATACAGAGCTTCACTTCTAAGCCTCATCTCCAGATGGAAGACACAAGACTGCAGGGATCACATTCTTAATATGCAAGAGCTTAAAATATTCAAAATATTTTAAAATGTCTAAATTTTTAATGCTTAAAATACCAATAATTTTCCAGCAATGCAAGCTGCTTTCTGGAATCCCATGCCAAGCTCAGTACATTTTCTTTGACAATGAACATAAAAAGACCTACAGTACCGTAAACAACAGAACCACAAAGATCTAAAGCGTTGCTTAATTAGTTTGGGAGGCTTAGAGCTATTTTGTATCTGTTAAATTTAATGCTTCAACAACTAAAAAAAGGCATACATATTTGGTGTTACTACTGTTCTGGGCACTAACTGACTAACAGCAAGTAACAACACTGAAACTTTAAAAATGCTTTAGTGCACGGCCTTCCCTTCAGCAGCATCATTTCCCATTCAAAAATACTCTTGATGGCTGCACTCAGGGGCAGGATTCAGATGACCTGTAACAGCTTCTTTCTCTGGGACAACATTTCCTACTGTTGAGGTGTTGATATACTTTCAGCTCTATTTACGAAGGGTTACACCAAGAGGAAAGCTACTACGTGGTTTATGACAAGACTGCTGCTGCAGATTTGGTACCTACTGTGATTTGTGTCACACATTTGAGCCTGGGCCATAAAGCTGCACTTTTTATCAAGAATATTTGTGAATATATGACTCCTCTGAAGACATATGGACAATAAATAATTTAAAGTTATTTATCTTCCCTGCAGTTTTCTTATATACCTACCACCTTTCAATGTTTAGTTGGCCTAGAAACAATATTCGTTATGGCACTTCTAGTATAAAAATGTTTACTGACTGGCAGTAGACTATTGATTTCCGGTGTGATATGTTGAAAATAAATCATTTCCCCCTCCAGTCTCCATCTGCTTTGCTCTCCCATCTGCTATCAGCCCAGAAAAGCCTTGTTCTGCATTTTGAGTCCCTGAAAATGCCCATTTTCAATTATTGATTCCAATATCAAAACAATTTGATTGAATTCATTATTCCTTTTTCTCTCCCTCTCCCCCATCCCTTTGTTTTCTTTTCAGCTCTATATCCATTTACAGTCCCAAGGAGAATCCTAACGCGTTTGATGCTGCTGCTTTCTTCCAGTCAGTGGGAAACTTCCTGGGGATCTTTGCTGGATCATTTGCCATGGGATCCTCTTATGCTGTTGTTACAGCTTTGATATCCTTTATGGTTTATTTTCAGAGAGAAAAACCTATATATATGTTGCAAAAAATGTGTGATATCCAAGACTGACAATCTTTAGTTTGAGCCTGAAACTTTTCACTCTTGATTCAAGATTTTGCAAACAGACAGTTAAATCATAAATTGACAAGAAATTTCACTTGTCAGAATACACAAAAAATTTAATATGCAAATTTCTTTTTAACATTAGGCAAGACTCTAGTCTTTATTTTACTATTTGTAAATAATTACATATTTAGGAAAATGTTTTGAAGTATTTTGAGGTTAAACTATGAATTTATGAACTACAGCAACTTAATTACGAACTGCAGACTAGCAGCAATTATACAAAAATACAAGGCAAACGCTAGACTACAAATCAAGTCAGTTTACCTAAACTAGAAATAAAATCTGTGGCCCTGCATTTTTTCTTGTGTTTGTCAGTGAAATACTATCAGTTTATCATGTGAAAAAGCAGCGATTTTCATCTTTCTTGCATTCATGCAAATGTCAAGAAATGCCAGTTTGTTTACAAAACTGAACACAACTACTTTCTTTTCCCTTTTTCTGGGAAAAGAATATCAAATACAATCAATTAGGCATTAGTTAAAAAACCACAAAAGTATTTGAAATAGCTGACTTGTAAAATTGAACCTGTTTAAAAACCTGTGCTGGATTTTCCTCTTTGTTTGAGATAATTTGAAGCTGCGCAGTTTTTCCTGAATTCAACTTGTATAAATGAGTATGGTGGGGGAGGCTTGCTTTCTTTTGTCCTTTATCAGGTTGGGGTCAATTTTAGCTTAGAAAACAGTTGGGTTTTTATTTTTCCTTAGTATTCTTTTAGCACTTGACAAAATTTACAAAGCTCTGTGAGTTCCCTATGTTGGAGACAGGTCTGTTTTTCCTGCTATCCTGGAGTGCCTTCTTATCAGCAGAAGCCGCTGGTCTTACAGGTAAGTGTTGCATTTTGTTCCATAAAAACAGTTTTATAATATGCCTCTAGTACGGGAAAATGGCATGTTTATTTTGGGCATGACATCCTACATAAAGCTTCTAAAAGCTAGTTGCTATATTGGAGATGGTTTCATCTTTAAGAATGAATCTGCACAGACAATTGTTCTTCCAGACAAAGACTTGTTAGATCAGGCTGAAGTCCTCAGTCTTTCTTCCCTACCCTCCCCTACATTGTCCCCTCTCTCTTAGTCCCACTATTAATCGCGCTACTTTCTGCCCAGCTTTAGGACCAAAGATGATGGTAAGTATGGGGAAGCAAGTAAACAGTGCAGTGTGACTGTCAGAGACTGTGAGCTCCTCGGCATGCCCTGCATGTCCTGGTCCCTCCTCCTTTTTCACCACTATCAAATGACTGAACGGAGGAGAAAGTCATCCTCAACATTGCCAGTGTGTTGCAGCTACCTCTGGATTTATTTTTTTTTTTTAATTAATCTTGTTCAGTGCACCTACATAAAAACCTTTTGCAAAGGGAGAGGTGCAGTCATGTCCCAATGACAGGCAGAAAGACATTTGATCTGTTTACTTTTTCATTAACACTGAAAAAGAAATTGTACAATCACGGTGAAATACATATTCAGAAAATGCATGAAAGAGTCCACAGAAATTTAGGCAAAAATTTTAACTGGATATAGTTTATCTACAGAGCAGCCTATTGTATAGTGTGATTTGAAAGAACAAATTTTGTAAGACCATGATCATTTTAATGTTCTTGATGCTGTCACCTCTGAAATCTAGCACTCTAATTAATGTCAGGGAAAGTCAAGAAAACTGCTCATTGAAGTGTTAATGCAGCCCATGTTGGTTTGTTTGCAAAATTGTTCAAAGCCTTTTGAAGTCAACAGTTAAATTTTTGCTGACTTCCATGGAGCCAGCATGTTACTTTTTTAATATTAGCCTCATAATCAAACTGTTTCTGAATGGGCATCAACATCTGCATCTTCTGGCATCTTTGCCTTATTAAACATACAGTTTTGCATCCCGCTTACTGCCAAAATCTTCAGGCCAATGAATAAAAAGAGAGCACATGAATTGAACAAAAGGGTGATATTTCATCACATGGAGAAAATCAGATACCAGCTGGAATAAAAGTCCATTTTGTGTCTTTTGTGTCACTTTAAAAAGCAACATGAGTACTACGTAAAAATGGAAGCAAAGAAGGATGATTGTTGATCACCTGCCTCTTACTGGAGATAATGATTTCCTAATCCAATGACTTCCAAGGAAAGACTGTTTTAAAATACATTCCTAGCTAAGAAAAAGGTTGCTATGTTTCAGCAAATGCACAATCAATAATGTTATACATTATACTCAAAAAGGGGATTTGTAAGGGAAACACCAATATATTTCAGAGCCTCAGGTACTGCACCAAAGGTACTTTCCATTTCTTGAGCATAGGAACAGACTGTCCAGACAATGAAATAATTTGCATTTGTCTATTTTGCATCCCGCAAGTGTGATGGCAGACAGCATAGTCCCTCCTGGTAGTCATTCTGAAGAGTGTTTCACTTATCTTTTCTTTTGCAATATGTAAAATATCTGAAATAAAAGACTTAATTATTGAACAGCACAGATGGTTTTTACCGTACCCATGGTAAGGTATTTTAAATGGACAGAGGGAGAGCCAGAGAAAGAGAGTGGAACCAAAGTAAACTTCCAATTTTAATGGAACAAAACAGAAAACTGTTGGGGAATTTAGCTATTTCTTAGAAATAAAGGAATTGCTCTGCCAACACACAAATTCCAAGGAAAACATATGAAGTCCTTTTAGGTCTGTCACTCTCCTTTTTTTCATGGGTGTGTTCTGTTCTGAGTTTCAGGTGGAAATTGTTTCATTACACTGTTGTGAGAAGGCAAAGTTTAAACTAAAAGGTTTTCTCAGTTGAGTCGTTGTCATTTAGTTTCTGTGAAAGGCTTTTGTCAGAAGCTGTTAGAGTGGGGAAAAAACTCATGGAGCCTTTCCTGTAGCTTCAGAAGTTCAAAGCTTTGTTTAGTAAATGCATTGACTTTATCAGTACTCTAACATTACACTTTAGAGTGGATATTTTTAGTTGTCTGGTTTAACCAATTTTGATGTTGCTTTTATCTTCTCTCAGTCTCATCTGAAATAGCTCCAACTCTCCTGCTTTCATAATATGACTTTAAACTTCCAGTTCAGGAGGAGAATTACTGTATTGATTAAGAAGTTTTCAGCTGACTTATGTTCTGTTGGAGGTATAGATTTCAGAATTGGCTCTAATTTCTCATGGCCGTGGTAAGGGAATCTGTGTAAAATGCAGTTATTGTGTGCAGTCTCCCCCACAAGGATGTATGAAGCACCTGTTGCAGATGGAGCAGGAAGCCCAAGGAAAAGCCACTGTTCACAACACACCCAGCTCTTAATCCGTACTCTACCATTTCCAGTCTTTCCCAGCTTACTTGCTATGCCCTTTGTCTTTCTTAATGCATACATCGTCTGTTTTTATAGTCAAGTGTGTCTATCCTCAAAAGCAATCATAAGAATTAAGAGAGCATCATAACCATGCAAGGACCCTGCTGAACCACTCTATTCAATGAACTAAATTCCTAGTTTGAAGTCTTTGACTTCAGTAGGCTTGCTTCAAAAATTAACTTGATCCATTGTACATTCACGCCTATATTCATCCTCATTTTCCTTTGATATTGTTTCCTCTATTCATTCCTTCTAAATGAACTTCAAAGGATTAACTCTAGACATCAGTATATCCCTGTAGCTATTAAGTAATGTAATTGCAAAATAATTTTATTCTTATAATGTTTTCCACACTAGTTCTTCAATCACCACGAGCCTTTTGAAGTCTAATATTGAAGTATGTCATAATTTATAAATAATAGACTATACTGGTTTTTGTGTAAGTATAGTAGGTGGTAGAGCTCACTTATTTTGTTTGCAGATTTATTTAAAATGTAAATAGAGAATAGTACAGGTGAACATTTAATGAAATATTTTATTCATTTACCTCAAGACATCCCATGATATATAACACAAAATATATTGCCCTGACCTGGTTGAAAAATGGATGTGATCAAACCAGCAAATCAAAATAAAAATCTTGGATCGCTACACAATTATTGTTATACTGATAACTGTAAATTATAAATTAATCTTATAGCTGTATCATCAAGCTGTGACATATGCATGATAAATTGATTTTTATACAGTAGAATCCAATTTGTGCACTTTCTCATTTGCCCCAAAGTATATCATTCCTGACTGCTAAGCAGTGATAGTAACAGGGTACTATTTTAAGGTCAGTGTTAATATAGTTGCTTTCATTTTCAAACTCCATTATAGAGTATTTACTAAGTCTATGAAAAAAATTCATAAATAATTTAAACACTTGTCAAAATAAATGAAGAGAGTACATATCGCATTTATTGACTGCATGTTCTCTTGCTCTATAATTAACAAAATTTGCTAATTTTTAAAGGACCATTCAGTCTGTGAAAGATTCCACGATGAACATGGGCATTTAACGTTCACCTCAGTTAGACCCTCTTTATCTACAGCCATTTCAACTAAGTAGATACGCAAATAAAAAGAGATTAATATGCCTGTAAAAATGCACTTGAATATATGTATGTGAATTTATTTGTATATATGTATTCAATTAGTGCATAATTCAAGGTCATACAGAATTTATCAGTGTAAAAGCATCAAAATTACAGCCAACTGCCCCTGATTTTTACATGACAAAGACCTGTGCTATGAAACTAAGAAAGAGAATAAATCTTGAAGGAAAAATGTTGGAGGGGATAATCTATGTTCCTTTACTGGTTTTCAGAGCCCAGCCCAAAATTTTTGTTTTCTGACCATTATAAAAGAAATAGCCTGTGATAATAAATTACTGCTGCTTCTTTACCCTCAGTAATTCTTGTCTGAACATTCCGTGATACGTCTGACACCTGCTTTCTTATGCAGAGGCTCACAGGACAGCGCAGTCTACCTAGTGAGAAAGCTTTTCCTCCAAAAATAAATAAGCAGCCCGTTACAACTGATGGACCCAGAACAAGTTCAAAGATCTGGTCTCTCAATGGGACAGTTTTGTGCTACCTTTCTATTTAGGACATAGCAAGAACAAATGTCACCAAACTTCCATTTCCTTTAGTACTGCTGACAAAGTGCATTTATTCTCATGGCTGTTCACTGTTCCTACCTGTTTGCTGTAATTTATCTTGGATCCATCATCTACCTCATTGCTTTTCTAAAATGTTGTAACCAGGTTGTCTTGTATCACTCTCAGAAAGGATCTACAAAACATTTCTGTCTGCAGTTCTGAGTACCGTGGGCAGCTTAGTACCTTATTGGCTTTAGTTCACAGAGCTGATGTTATTCTATAAAAGTTATTCTGGGATTTATATTCTAAACTTTGTGGTTTTCTTTCCTTTTTTCATAAGTAATGTACTATGTTGTGTCATACAGAGAAGTAGGTAGACTCTCCCAGTAACGAGGGAGAAGGCATAGCTTGACTTCTAGGTCAAAAGGAAAGAGACCTCAACTCTCTTAAGCTGTAGTTCTGCCACTCCCAGGAGAAAAGAATGAAATTTGAGTCTAATTAGAAAAGCAGGCTCTTAATAGATAGGAAGATGGCATTTGCACTGCTGCGCAGAGACAGATAACAACTGGGCTAGTTTGCCACAAATTGCTAACCCATTACTTGCCTGCAGGACTTCCGAGAAGGCTCTGGATGGTCTATGTGCTATTCTAAGAGAGGGAATGTCAGGTGTATTCTGTACTTTAGAGGAAGCTCTAAACATACTTTGCTGATGTAAAAGCTAGATCCAGTGCTCTGTGCAGTTTCAATTATCCCATTCACCCTTTCAACAGCATCACTTGACCAGACTATGCACACACTTGAGTTCAGCGCTTGGGTCTGGCTAATTTGGGTCCTGTCATAGATACAGCCTTTTAAGACAGTAAGGGAAGAAGAGAAAGGTGATTGTTTTTAGAGAAAAGTATATATTCTAGCACTGCATTAGGCTGAGATCAATGACTAGATGCATAAAAGGAGGATAGTGAAGTCTTATTGCTAGTGAATAGGTTCAGAATAAACAGCGTAAGCACTCTTAGCATGTCTAGAATAAAACCTGTTATGTCTCGCCATAGAAGTTCCAATCTAAATTGAATTCAGCAATTCATTTGGGGTTACAAAAGTACAACACTGAAGCTCAGGTCTCACTTGAAGCAGGTGCAATACCAATGATCAGTCCTCAGATGAGGGCCTAAAAAAATTCCCTCAGCTCTATCTTTTGTTGCTTTCTTTCACTTCAACATAAAATCAACCTTAACTCCAGAGATTAAAGCTTCAAGAACAAAGCACCAGCTTGGGTACTGCATTGGTGCAGGTCTGGTGAAAGAAGCCTTAAATCTTAGCTTTAGTATCAAGAAAATTATTAGTCACACTTCATGCCCTCAGTGAAAACAGACTGAATAGGGATATTGTTGCGACTGGGTTTATAGCCTTGCTACTGCAGCCACTTGATGCAGAAGACAATGCCTCATTTCCTGCCACTCACACATTCCGTCTGCGCCTGGACGTGCCCAGTAGGTGCTGTCGAGATATTCTGAGATAAATATGACTCCAAAGTAAATGTTACCTGATTTAAATAATTTATCTGTTATCCAGTCTTCATTGGTCTCTTATCCCACATTTCACTGCCTTTCATGAAAGACCAGTTCCTGTTGCTTGCTGTACTGTGGGATTTGCAGTACGTTGTGCGTCATTGGAGGGGCATCCCTGAAGCTCTGGAATGCTTTGAAGTCAGGATGAAAAACAGCCAGTTTATTTATGGATCTTTTCAAATTAAGTTATATATATGTTTTATCCACTCCTTTTTTCCACAGAAAGGTACAGGTTTGGGTTGTTTGGGGTTTTTCTACATATGTTTTGTTTTGGTTTTTTTACCACTAAAATACCTAACAGATGGAGACATAATGTCAGTTTGTCTCAGGTTAGCAAATTCTGAAGTTTAAATTGTGGCCAGTCACTTGCAGGTTTGCATTAAAAGCACGCTGCATACTGCCCTTCTCTGACAAAAAGAGACAGTACACTTTTGCCTATTTGTGAAGTGATCCAAAAAAAGTTTTTGTCTTTTAGTGACAATATAGGAATTATTTTTAGATTAATGCTTATAGCACACTATCATGTTCATACCATCAGCAAAGTACTTTTAAGGATATAAGTTACTATTTGATCCTGTATTATCCTATAATCAGTAACAATTTTAACTACAAGTATTCAACAAAACTAATATAAGACTAAGTTCTCCGATTGTATAAGCAGCTAACAAGCCATCACTATTTCTCACTTGTATAAGGAGCAAAAACATTAAAAAAAAAATAGTAGGCTTTTATTTCTGATAAAACCTCTTCAAAGAGGTTGAGCTGCAGTTGAGGCTTTACTGGTGAGTATCAACATTTTACTGCGAGGTTTCTCATTTTTATATTAAGTGAAAAAATGCCAGTAACTTATTTAGAGACACAAGTGGCTGTATTGCACTTAACAGCTGATCAACCATTTCAACTCAAAGCATTCCCTGTTTACTTCAGTTAGCATTTGGTTCAGCAATTGCAGTACTAAGTATCTCTGTAATTGTAAACATGGCACTTAAAAATGAAGCAGTGTAGCAGCCCTGAAACACTAAGCACTAAGGACTGGTGAAAGAGCCATCTCACTTTATCTGCCTCCCTCCATTTAATAAATGCTTTCTGTTTGCAATTCCTGTGTTATCATATTTGGTCTTATCAGTTTCTCTGTGAAAGAAAGCTTGCAAAAATTTAACAATCTAATTTATGTGCCATACGCAGTTCACACAGTATTTTACTACCCAGCTAACTTCAAAATCCAGCTTTAATAGTCTTACAAAAAAAAAAATAAAAATCCAGATTGCTTTTTCCTTCTAACTAAAATGTTCTGTGTTTGCCTCTTTAGGTACTTCTCTTTCCTTTGTAGTTGCATTAACATGTAATTGGTCGTTATTCTTAAGCAATCATTTTTATGGAAATGCATTACAAAAAATTCTCTCCATGCCTTTTAATGAAGACTTCATTGTGAGAGGCATGGCTGGTACATATTAAAGTCTTCAACGGGAGCAATTTAAATATTCCACTGCATTCCCCTGGTCTTCCGTGGAAACGGGTTATCTGGTTCCTACACTTGCATAATTGCATAGTTCAGACCATTTATTCCTATTGTAAAATCAGATTTAGGCCATTTTATTTCTCGTGTCACTCAGTTCTCTCACTACCCATAATTAACAGTTTCTTAGCAGTCAAAAAACATTTTATAATCATAGTTGAATTTAATAGCTAATTTTAAAAATGCATGTCTTGGCATGATGATGATTCCTATTGAAGAAAGTTAATCAGAAACCCTTATCTCCACCTCTGTTACTGAGTCTGGAGCTAGTGATACTTAGTAACATTATTGATTGGGTGTATTTAACTGAAATTTCATTTTTTGAACATCCTATTGTATGTTATTAATGCCTTGAGAATTTTTAAACTCCCCAAATCAGTTCTGCACAAATACAGTTACTGAGAAAAAAAAACAACTTAATGCATCTAAGAGAACAATTAGACCTCACAAAAACATAAACTTCCTGGAACGTATTTAGGCAGTGACAATCCCACTACTACTACTCACATTATTTACTGCAAAGAAAAGTCTTAGTGTAGGTTGAAAAAATAAATATCAAAACGGAGATAAGAAAATAAATATTCAAAAACAAAGACACAGCAGTTAAAGCTCAGTGGAATTTGTCATGGCTGCAGAGATACATAGTACAGGTAAATTTACAATACAAAGAGAACCCAGAAGCAAAGAAAATGTCTACAGTGGTTTGTGGGGAAAAAAGAAGATTTGCTTTCTCATTTTCTTTCTGATGACAGTTATCCCTTGTGCCAAATTAATCTTAGAATTTTTTACTCCATACTTTTTTCTTCTATCTAAGACATATTAATATCTGGCTTCAGTTCTTCCCAGAAACAAGAAAGGCTTGCAAGTAAAGAAGCAGGGGTTTTTTTTGACAATATTTTCATGGTTAGCAGTCCACAGAGAGTCAGAAACTTGAGAATGACATGGTAAGGTAATAATTACTTTAACTGGTAGGTGACAATGTGCTGTTCCCACACACACACTCTCTCCCTCAAATGAAATAGTTTCAACATTATCTAAATTTTTACTTTACCATTTCCTTATCTACACTGCGCTTTGGTGGAAGAGGATATTTCACCTACCTCCGGGGCCCTCTTGCTGCTAAAATTCAAGCATTTAGAGGTTTGGATAAGCCTATTAAACAACCTATCGAGGCACCAGCACTTTCACCTGACACTTCTTCAGTACATCACCATCCATTTTTCCTGTGATTGTGTGAAGCCTGGGTGCTTCTATTAATCCTTTTGAAGTAGCAGATTGTTTTATATTGGGTTTGCTATGCTAAATAAAGCCTGCAGCACTGTAGATTCCGCCTCCTTACTGAGCCTCTTCTCAGCCTTTGTAAATTCAGGAGAGTCAGCATCCTAGAGAGGCTGGAGGAAGCCTTACTCAGTTTCAAGTCCAAGACTGAAGGCACAGATGGGGATTATTTTCACAATTCTACTTCATGCTCTTTACTTTCAGTAGAAGTATGTTCAGTTCATGCTAATTTAACTCAATAAATGCCTAGAAAGCTGCTGCACAGTCACATTGCAAGGATGGATGTTGCCTAAACCTGGACAGGCATCTTTTTGCTCGCTTTCTTGCTTCAAAGTGTTTCCTTGGATTCATCAGTGTTATTTCAGTACATGCCAGCAGCCTCTGAGCTAAAAAATACCTAACAATTTGCAGAACAGCCCATGAGGAAGCAGAACTAAAATGCTAATTAGGGCATGTTGTAGCTCTTGGACAGAAGGCAGTGAGTAGAAGGGCTGAAAAGCACAAGAACTAACGCACTGGGGGTGGATGGTGGAAAATGGCCAGTATGCAAGCCCTGGAGATCACAGGCAGGCAGCGATCACACTGCAGGCTGGCTTTGTGCAAAACCAGTTGTTGCTCATGTAGCGTGCATCTAGAAACCAAGCAGAGCTTGCATGCTTCAGGAAATGCATGCAGAGGTTTTCAGAGGAACGATGATTGGAATGGACACAAACAGCCCCGGAGCTGTTATGTAAATAATTACCTATGTAGACATGCCCCAGGTTTAAGATAAGCACAGAGCTTTCTTCCTCCATGGGCATTTACATATGACTACTGGTAGACACTTATTTTTGGTTTTCCATTTTCTCCCCGTGTGGTTTCCTTCTCCTTTATCTGTGCCCAGAGCTGACAAGAAATTGCAGTTACAATCTTCATGGCTACTTTAATTATAATACTGCATTACAGTGATGTTAGTCAACTATTCTAGTGAGTTAGGGCCAGGGAGAGAGTATTCAAAAATAAGATATATCACTATAATATAAATTTATTATTATCATTATTATTATTATTATTATTCCTGACAAACCTGCTACCCTGCTCCTCAAGACCTCCCACAAGCTGGTAATTATATAATTACTGCCACATGGCTACAGTCATTGACCTACTCATTCTGGGCAATGCAGATTGCATCTGCCAGAGCATAATTTTTAACCAATGTGGTGTTGTCCACCTTACACATTGTTGCACACTGTTTGTAAGACTAACAACCAGGCACAAACTGAAATTACTTTCCCCTGTTGCATTCACTCCGTACCAGGAGCTCTCAAATCCTTTAAATGTAATAAAATTATTTTTTTTCCTTTCTTATTCAGTCTCTGCCAAAATTTTCAAATAGTCTGAGGTCCTTCATATTACAATTATGTTAGCCTTGCCTGTTAGTCAGATTACAGTCAGATATTACCATGTGTTAATTCAGACAAATTTTCTACAGTTTTGGGCCAAAAACACAGCAGTGGAAACGCTATGAATGCGTGATGGACCAGGTAAAAGATTCAAGACCTTCATTATTATTAGCAAAGGAAAAAAATATAGTTTGTTTGTAAGATGTTCATATATTAAAGTTCTTTTGTTATAAAATGTTGTTAACAGTCTAATTAGCTTTTTTTTTATGCAGTCCTTTCATGAACCTAAGAAAGTAGAAGCAGCTAAACTCTGCCTTTTCTTCGAATTTCAGGTATTGTTGCAGTCCTTTTCTGTGGAGTCACACAGGCTCATTATACCTACAACAATCTGTCATCAGATTCCAAAATGAGAACTAAACAGGTAGAGTATGGAAATAACGGAGTTTTTGTCTTCAACTGCTGTAAGGAATAGACAGAGATAGCTGGAATATAGCTGGAATATAGCTGGATGGGATTTCATTAATGCAAAGGAAGAGGCTTATGTCTTCATTAGGGGAAAGACTGGAAATTTTGCCAGGAAAACAGTAACAATTCTCTGGATAAGCAAAAACTATAAGAATCTGTTCTTCCCGAGAGACACAAAATGTCAGTTAAGGAGATATAGAGTAAGGAGGTAATAGTTTACATTAGCTTCCGTACAAAAATGCTATGAGGTAAAAGGAAATCAAAGAGCTCTGGTAAATGAGAGAAAAGTGGTCTGACAGATCAGATCCATGTCGATTTTTGCAAGGGGACTGTATAAACTGCAGTCTGGCCCACAGACTTGGGCAATGGCACCATTTCACTTCTGCCTCATTGAAAATCCGACATAATTAGAAAGGTACTGAATTTTTTCCATTGTGTTATTTAGAGTTTAGAGATAAGAAATTTAGTCATCTGATTTTTACTTGAACAAGTGACTAGGGCAATTGTAATTATTTTTCAAAACTTGGAGCTGTTCTTAGTACTAAGATACATGGCATTACAATGTTCAAAATACTTTTCAGCACAAAGAGTAATTTTAGACTACCTTACCACTACCTACATCCCATAAAAAGTCATTTAAATGCAGTTTTCTTCCCTTTTAATGTTGACTCGTATGTCCCGAGAACACTAGGTTGTAGAAAATCTATCTGCTAGAACAAAATGGAAACATATACTCCAAGATATAGTTTTCATGATGTAATCTGGTACCCTTTTCAGCAATTCTTCTGTTTTAAGCACTGAAAATCTTATGCAGAAAATTTCATCACTTCTTGCACATCTCACTTTAATCAAAAATCCAATTTTCTATCAAAACCAGTTTGATAGAAAAAATACTGACCGCCGTATCAGTTCAACTGTCAGACTCTCTCAGATTTTAAATCACAAAGAAGTTTCTGGTCAGTACTTCCAGAATACTGTTAGAAGAAGATGTCTTCTCAATTGCATTTCTTCATACCAGCAGAGGCTGATGCTTTCAAAAACTATTCCAGCAGAGAACTGTTCTCTGTAGGATACAGCTGTATTGTAAGGGAACAACATTTATATCTACTATAGAATTGATTCTAATTTGCAGAAATAGCGAGTTGCATATGCCATTATTACGCTTGTGTACAACTGTTACAAGGCTTTTCCAGGGATTCATCTGCCTGATTTAGTGATGCATAGCCTCAGAGAGAGAAAAAGAAAGGCCATGGTATTTTTAATTACATATGAATCTTTTCAACTACCAAATTAACTAGCATTTAGTATAAATGCATACTAGTTTTGTTCATGTTTACTCTTTCATTCCCTTCCATTCAACAGTGCAAAACAAACTGAATCTACCCCTGAACACACAGAAAAGGGATTATCTGTTTCTCTATGGAGCTATGAGTTTTATGCACCCATTCTATTCTGTTTTTCTCTTCCCCCATAAGCTCTTAATCCTCAGCCTCCCTTACGATATGGTTCAAAAATTGTTGTTAAATTCCTTTGAATTCTTCTAATTTATTTTCTAATCCAAAGATTACCCTTTCATATGCAGCTGTTTCAGCGAGACCTGCATTGTCTCTTTCTTTCTCTCCCCCTAAGAATTCTCTTCAAGGAAGTTTTCTAAGCCACACGCTTGGCATTCTCATAATCATATATGACTTCAGTACATTTTAAATGAATATTCTTGCTCAGACAGATGGCTTTGCTCTCAATCTTTGTCATTTTTATTACTCATTACTGGCTAAAATCAAGAGCTTTTCAGTTCATTTACAGAATTATTCCAAGGCAGTCTCTCTCTTTTGTCATAATATGTCAGATCTTTCAATAAGGACCGGTGAACTGTAATGCACACTGACAAAATAGTGAGTTAAGGCTGAAGCCAAAGCTAACAAAAAACATGGAAATTACATTTAAAACTGTAAATCAGATTGTGAAATTGTGTAGCTGTTTTTAAACAACTGCTTTTTCTCTACTGCTTTGTGTAATTTTCTTTACATTTTTTACTAGCTGTTAAAATTTCATAGCTCGATGGTAAAATTCAGTATACAATGACTGAGGTGGTGTTTCTGGCCATGATGCTGAATTCTGTATTTCTCATAATACCTCATCATCTGCTCTAAAAGAATATATTAAAAAAAAAAAAAAGACCGATATGATTTTCTTCAGATATTGATATAAAATGAAAACTTATCTACAGTTCTTAAAAGAGAATTTAAGAACCTCTATTAAGAATGCCTGTTAAAAGATGCCATGTAATTATTAGTCCCCATGTATCCTTATTATCCAGTCAATCACCATTTAACATTCCATGAAAGAGAAATATTAGACTTCAAGCATCTGAAACTCACAGAATCTGAAAGTATAGAGTAACACAAATCTTGTCACAAACAATGGATTATTTTAACACTGTCATAAGGAAAGTAAGATAACAAAGATTTAGTGAAAATGCAGGTTTTAAAGAATTTTCAATCAATCTAATTATCCCAATTCTCAATAAGTATTTATAAACATTCTCTCTGTGGGTTTTTATTGTTTGCTTTTACCATGAATGATGTTTTATGGCAGTAGTTTTCAGTCATCATCATTGACCTGACTATGGTCATAGTGATTTTAATATTAAAATTGACACTGCCATCCAAGGCAACAAGGTTAGATCAAACAGAGAGTGCTCCTGAGTTTCACACCTTTAAAGTTCAATTTATCCAATGTATCTTTAGTGAAGAAGATGAAACTGCTAGGACCTGATCAAAAACTATTTGATTCTGTGCAGGTTTCTCTAGAATTATTTACAGCTGATAGTATAACCTCACATTATGCTGCAGGCAAACAGTTGCTTCTAAATCTTGGGACATTATAGTTCAGATTTCACATTAGGTTCTTCAGAGGTACAGCTGGGTTGGGCTGATTTGCTCAACTACAAGTCAGTCAGTGGCTGGGCAGGGTGTTGCTAGGTAAATAGAAATTACTGGTTTGTTGAAAGCGGGCACTCTAAATCTCTACAGGTCAGCTCACAAAGGGATGCAAGGACAATACTGTGTTTTCTACAGGAGACATTCCTCGCTGCTTTTTTTTTTTTTCCTCTGCCCTTTATCAGTTTCACTCAAATGCCAAGCTAAGACCAGCACAATTTCCTAGTGGTGGAGTATTAAAAGAAGCTTCTCACTTTCTCTAATGGCTATAAATGTTATCCATCATACTTACAAGTTATACCATTTTATGGTTATGTACCATTTACTCTAGGGACCAGCCACAAGGAAGAGACCAGGGAACAAGGCAATACCTCTGTTTGGTTTAGTGTGCGAGGGTATGAAGAGTACTGCTTTCAGACAAAACACAGTGCCAGCAAGTTATAAATTCTGGAAAGGGAATTCTCAAATGCATCTCCTGCGGAAGCAGAGCCAGAGAATTACTAGAAGGCACAGCAAAGCATGTCCAGCCAGCAAGGGGGTATGTGACATACTGCCCTGCCCGTGTCCATTCATTCCAGCAGTCTAACCCTTGTTTACATAGTCACCTCTGAAATAGTTGTGTCTAACAAGCTTGTGAAGGTTGCTTTCTCAAATTAGCTGTGATAGCCTAACCACATTAGTAGTTAAACAGTTACAATTTTTGCTGATCCTGATAGCAAACCCATTAGGGAACACCTGCCTTACAGACAAAAGCTTCTGGCCTGATTGTTCAGCTGCACTGGGCGTGCAGTATGCACAAGATGCTGCATTAAGATTTCAGTGGCCCTTCACCTCCAAGGTTTCACACATGCTTGAGAATGAGGTAAAGGTAAAACAAGAGAACTCAGTGCTCCATAAGTTCTGAGTAACTTTACCAAAGCATGTAGTTTTACTAGGACTGCTTAAGCAAATTAACTTAGACAGAGGACTGAAAGATCAGATTGGTCTTTGGGCTTTGCTCACTGATGGACATAGTACTTTGCTTAAGATTTTCATCTCCACACTGGAGAGCAGCCATTATTATCTCTGATTGTTAAGAGTCATCACTTTGCAGAGGAGCAGCTAATATCTCCTGGAAATCCCTTGAAAATACATTAAGCTTTCAAAATTTGCTTAGCTTCTTTATGGTATTGCTGTATATTTTCCAACAAGGAAACAGGCTAGAGATAGTCAGCTGGTTGCTGGATCATAAAGTGAGCTGTATTCCAGAGACAGTTTAGTGTAAAAGGGTTCTGTTTATAAGTGTACCAATTTAATGCTAATTAACCATATTAATTTAAACAGCCTGACAAAAGTCATAAAATATTTTTTAATTCCTCAAAAACTGTAAATCAAATCATTATAGTCTCTTGACCCTGATACATCATCAAACAGCCTCAGTATACACTTTAGGCTTGATGCTGTTCCAGCTATAATTATAGACTCACTTATGAAACAAATAGGAACATAATAAGAGAGTGTAACTTAAAAAGTGAAGCACAGCAATGGAGGTGCCCAAATCTACTGAAACAGGGTGGGGGGGAATAAATTAATCAAACAACATTTAGTAAGAAGAGCTGTGTAGGGCTAAAGACAAAGAGGTTGATGAAGGCAGTTTTTGACTCACTGTATCCAAATGAAGCACCACCACCATGATCGAGTCGTTCTACTGCTTTTCTGCTGGTCTAAATATCTTGTAAACAACTTATAAGCAAACCTACACTCAGAATTGAAACTACAGGTCTCCTTTCTCTAGATAAATGATACAATGACTATCTTATAGGAATCTTCCATCAGCTATCTTCTCATAAGAAAATAAATAATGCACTGCAAATTCTGCTCCAATAGCAGAATGCTTTCTCCTGAGGTGGTTAAAAGCACACACCAGGAACTGCAGCTACTGTTTCCATCTTTTCTGTGAGAGAAGAGGAGTGGCTGAGTAGAGAGCTATGTACTGCTATTGCCAAAACTGCGTCATTCCGCTCTTTAAGAGGGGCCCTGCTATGGATACCTAGCACCCATATTGCATTTGGGAGAAGCGACTCTCTAAATGCATAGGGAGCAAGAGCACAAAATGAAATGGGTTTAGTGCCCTGATCTTAAACCTCCACAGTCACACAGGACATATGTGTGCCCTGTGGCTTTGGTCCTGCTATTTATAGGAGTGCTTAAGAGGCCAAACAATTAGAGCTGTGCTTACTTCTGAAGCACACAGCCTATATTAATTTATCTCTGGTTAATGCCTACTATTTTCTATTATCAGACATTGGATTGTTTGTAGACAATTAGTTAACATTTCTAAGAAGAAAAGGCCATACAAATGTCAGGATATAATGGCTCTTACAATTCAGTCTCTTGACTTTTAAAAAATTGGAGAGTATTTCTAGGCTGACGAAAACCTTACTTACAGAAAAATGTCCTAATGTAATTAGCAAAACAGCAACAACCACAAAACATAACTCTCATCCTTTTGAAATGAGCAGACTAATTGGCAGCTGTTGTGATCTGTTCAGGAGCTCTACTTGAGAAGAAATGACCTTTAACGCACTGCAAGAGGTCAGTTGTTTCCACACAAATGATTGACAGAGAGAAAGACTGACAGAAAAGAAAGTTATCTTTCAAACAAGATTACCGCTAGTACGAGATTGCAATCAGCCTTTGTATATGTGCTGTGCAGGAGGAATCTGTTTTCCCAACAATCCACAATTCTCAAACCACAATCACAGTGCCTGCAGGAAAATTTCATAATAGCATGTTTTTCATTATTTTCTGAGGTATATAGCATTGTTGGCTGTCTGATATAAGACAACATATTTGATGGCTAATACTCTGTCTGAGGGTAAACTGGAAATTCTTTTTAATACATAGCACTCAGGTCTGACACTCTTAAAAAAGTATACAAGATGTCCTTGCCTAAATGATCAAATAAAGTCCAAATTCCTAGATACCATTAAACAGGTTGCATGCATTAAGTCCTTTCTTCCATTTAAGTGGAGACTAAGCATAAAAGTTAGCTCTGCTGGGCACTGGTTCCATTTCTACAGCTGAACAAAAGCCCCCTAATTTCCAACCTACTTGAACCCTTGCGAGTTCAGATTCCAAAGTGATAGACTGGAGCTTCAGGTAGTACTGCTCAGGAGAGAGTCCAGGTGCTCTATAGAAAGGTCTGAAGTAGCAGCTACTTCAGGTAACAAGAATAAGAAACTAAAATAGCATTTGGGAACATTCCTTTCTGTTGGAATAGTATAAGTACAGTTTTGCCCTTGTTTTAGCCACTTTTGCTTAAAGTAAACACTTTGGAACTAAGTTACATTAGGGAAAAACCTTGCTCTTGTTTTTATATTTTACACTGATTTTTTTTTTATTCTTCCTGAGGCAAGGCCTATAGCAACACCTTTGTTTTACACCTGTTCAAAATTACCAGGAAGGACAGAAATGCCCCTGTCCTTTTTCTTTCTGTGAGAAGAAAATGATACAGACATAAAATGCTCTAAGCACAGAGTTAAAAAAAAAAAAGAAGGAGAAGAATGGCTTATGCTGCATTTAGCATAGTAGGTACCTGAAATTGTAGGTAGAAATTTCTGCTAACTTTAAGACACCTAAGATACATTGAAAACAATAGAAGTCACAGTTTTAGACCCTTCTCCAAGTCCAAAAGCTCATAGGTCTCTCGATATTGGCTGTCATTACAGCTCTAGCCTAGGCACCCTGAGGAGCAGCAGCCCCTCCTTCTCCTCCCATGTGTTCCCTCCTGAGGCACTATAGGTGCCACAGGCAGGCTGGCTAAGCCGTGGGCTCCTGAGCCGGACCGCGTAGCTTGCTAACTCAGTGCATCTCTGTAGAGCCCCCAGGTCTGTTACACACAGGCTGCCTTCATTTATAAATTGCCTTCTTATCTCTAATTGAACATGCACCACGTGCATGGTGCTAGTCATAATTATTACCTTTAAAATGGATTGCAATTGACAGGAAGCGTACAATGAATTCCCGTTCTCTGCACAGCTATTTTCTGTGTTTAGCAGAAAAAGCTGAAGATTGGAAACGTGCCAGATGCATTGTTTGACCAGATGTACCATAAGATCTTATGGAACCCTGTAGAATAGTATAATGCTATAAAGAAAGCTAAAGCAGCTTACTGTATGGGTTTAACAAGAAGAATCATAAGAACACAAACAAGAAACTCTTGATTTCTGCAAAAGGAATTATACTACCATGTCTTTCAATCTGAACTTCTTAACAAAATCCGTCATTATCTGACTGATGTTCCTGATTACTTAACTATGCTAAAAGGATGTTAATCTGCAGTTTCTTTACATGCAGCTCCCTTTAAATTTATGTGGAAATGCTGTAATTGTTTCCTCTTCTTTAGCTGTGAGCTACATGATGGATGGTAAATAGCTCAGAAACATTGCTCCAAGTAAACTGATAAACGGTTTAGACTTTAACTATGGTATATCAGCAATTAGCTGCATAATTTATGATTTACATCATAAAATAGCTGCTATCCTATCCATAATAGTAAAAATATTAGGTGTCCATATACATAAACCTCATTAGAATATTCAGTTCTATATTTCATTCTTGCATCTCCATTTTTCTGTACCTGCTTTAGTGATTCTTTAACTGAGAATGTGCAGATTTACTCTGGCCTCATTAGTTCCCATCAAGCATTTGTCCCTTTGTCAGCAGCATTTTGTAAGGCATACCATATTCTACTCTTGCACATGCACTCCCCTGTAAATAAAAATAGTGTTTTGGACCTATGAAAAAGATATTGTCTCTTGATAAACAAAGGAATACCATTTTCCTTCATTTTGCTTAAGCACAGGAACTGGAAAATACACATGCTTAAATGGAATTCATACCCTGAAGAAACTCAGAACTGTAGCAGAAGTATTTCTATAGATAAGCTCATCTTGTTGAAAAATTATGTCATTTTTTATGCTGGTAGGCTAAGGAGCATAATGCCATATGCAAGCTAGTTTCCAAATAGCTTCATTAAAGTTTTTACAATCTGTTTAAACATTCAACATTTTCTTTAAATATTAATAAAGTTCTTTGATTGTTAAGGTTACAGTTTACTCTTTACAGCACAGTAGCAGATGCCAGCAGTTAGCTAACTTATACCAACTGGAATTAAATCCTGTAGGCCAAAATCTCATTAGCATATGGAGAAATATGGAATGGAATTCCAAACTGAGACACGTGCTGTAGTTTCTTTGAAAGGTGCCCTCAATCACAAATGAGACTCTCACGTCTTCATCTGTGCAGTGGTGTCAAACTGTATGGGGCTATGTAAGCTACTGCAGAATCAAAAGTCTGGTTTATATAACGATGCAGATCATGTAATTTTACTTTGCACACATCTGCTATTGTGTGTGTCTCAATCTTCTCACAAAAGGTTTAAAGAGTGACCTCTAAAAGGTTCTTCTTACTGTAGAGATATCTTAGGGATATCCCTTAGGATAGCTTAGGGATAGCACTTATCCCTAGTTTTTAAGTCTGTGTCCAGGCAAAGATTGAGCCTTGTACCCCACCTCTGTAAAGCACATCTATAGTTTTGTGAAGAGAATTTCCTCTAAGAAGGTAGGCTGTTAAATCAAGTCCTTTCCTAATTATTGCTACCCTCCTTGTCACCGCAGCTGTGGAATCCATAGGGAGAAAAAGCAAAACCAAAATCAATCTAATCCTGGGCCATGAACATGTTATTGCACCATCAACAAGTAGTGCTGAAACAGAGCAGACATAAGTAACCTTAGAGTACGTATTGTTACCTATAGTTTAAATTATATCTTTTTCCATTTCACGTAAGTTTACAATTACAACATTCCCTTAAACATATAGGCAGTCACAACTGTCATCTGAGAATTTGTGACAGAAAAAAAAATAAAGGTAGGATTCTTCATTTAAACCTTTCGTCATTTTTCAAACAGGTAAACTAATTTAATAGAGTTTCATGTCATGAAACAAAGCCCTTTGACTTTAATGAGATTTGGCACATGCTCTAAATGAAGAGGTTCCAAATATAATGATGATATAAGCAAAAATATTCAGATTCTTTCTTAAAATATAGTTGTGTCATAATGGTAATAATTTTCTCTTTAAAATAACTTCGTCTAAAACACTGACACTTCACATTACTGTGTTAGGTGATTTTAGTACAGGGTTTATCAATAAATTCTCCAGTTATGAAATGAACCTCTAGAAAACATCATCTGTTTTGTATTTCTATGCATAGGACATTATACTGCTAAATTGGAATGCAGTAAAATTATTAAGCACATAGATTTAAATGTGAGGGTATTATTAATAGATTCCTTTGTTATAACCCTGCATTGCCTCACACTCGCATGAGTACGTGTCAATGTTCATTATTGCTCTTACTGTGGGGACACTGTTTGGCAAAGAAATTAAAGTAGCTATTTCTTGCATGGTTAGATAGGTTACATTGTGATCTTTCTAGAGCATCAAATGTTATGTCACAAATGTGCACTGACCTCACCAAAAAAAAGCCAGTGTGGTTTGGGAGCTAGCAGCTTTACCGGTGTTTTGAGGCTTCTGCTTCCCTTGCGAACAGCAGTGCTTGTGCCCTGCCCAGAGAGTCTTGGCGCAACGGGGAGCCTTGGGGAATCGGAGCTGTCGTGTGATTTCTGACACTACCAAACTGCTGTTGACAAAGATCCAGTCTTGCTGTCTGAAATAAGTTCTGTATATCTCTCCTTTTTAACTCGCACGATTCTTTCATGACTGCTGATCCCTTATAGTTCTCTTTCTAGGGATATCATCTGCAGAACTCCATATCAGCTAAAAAACTGCACAAAAGCCTTGGTCAGAACCTTTTAGAAATATGTAGCTAACACTAAAATTCTCACACAATAAGCTGCAAGAAGAAAACAAATACACGTACATAAGGCACTATAATAGTCTAAAGTGCTTGCCAGCACGCCTTCATTTAGTGACTGCAAGCTGTGTTTCTATTACACAATTAATGGACTTTATCTTCAAAAGAGACATTTGGTATAGAATAGTAGCACAGTGCAAGAAATACTAAACAGCCGACTATAGCTCATTGCTTTCTCATGGTGCTGTCCGTGGAAATAATTAAGGGCTGAAAAGTCCTTTGTCAAAATCTTTCAGATTATATGTCTAAATCATGACTAGGATTCAGATAAGTGCCCTATCCTTCTACACGTTTTGGTACTATCTACTTTCATTCACCTGAAATAATGAAAATAACATGCAAGTTTGAGCATCTGTTTCAAGCTTTTGACTTTTAATTCTCCTTTGGTCACACTACTTTAAGGGGGTGTTGACCGCTCTTTGCCTGCAGTGAATTTGAGGAGAACTCCAAGCATTTGAGAACTCCAAAGAGGCATTTAGCATCCTCAGAAGAACACATTCATGTAGTGACTAATACTTTTCTTGAAAAAACATTTATCTGTATGAGGTGCCAGATGATACTTCCCTAGTTCACCCACCTTCTGCTTTCCTACAGATTCTTACCAGCAGCTATTTTTAAGGTGCATTAAAGAATCACTAGTTCTATCTTTTCACCAGAGATATGTAGTTTTATGTAAAATAGTATCCTGAGCTCTCATATTTAAGTACAGTTGAAGGTATATCTTAGTTTAGGTTTTTTTATTTCTGCTTGGTTTACTGTGCGGTTTTGGCTTGGGTTTTTTTTGGCTATCAGTTGTGGGATTAGTAAAACAGCACCAGGAAGACTACTAGTAGACCTAAAAACACTGGAAATTTTCACAATACTTTCTCCAATGTGTTCTATTCTGTTGGTTTCAATCAGAGTCACATTATAGCCAGACATAAACCTGCCCCATTGAAATTGATTAGGAAACTATAATTTAAAGTCAAAGAACCATGGATTCGTGTACACTTGCTTTGGGGGCAAGATTTCACCTTTCATTCTTTGCACCCTAACAACATCCAACTGTTGTAGCTTTGACTTTATTAATATTTGCCCTTTATTAATCTTTTGTGCTTAATACTACATATTCATCTCCATTGACTTTTACAGATACTGTTGGTGTAAGCAGGTACATACGCACATGCCCACATATACACTCTGTGTGCTATGGAAAATGCACATATAAACAGCCCTGATAATTTCCACTCTTTAATTTTAGGTTTATCTTCTGCAATTATCTTTCATCTGAATTTTTTGATGTATTTCACAGATACAAGTGCAGGGTGTTAGACAGCCCTTCACCACAGCCAATTATTTACTAACAGTGGAAGTATGAAGGTTGCAGCCACTTTGAAGCTGACTTGTATTTGATGACAGCTTTCTGGTGCTTTATCCAGAAGGTGGTCCTTTGTTCTGTTTTCAAGAAGTACATCACCAGCCAGTATCTGACATTTCTGTATTTAAGAAATTGGACCCTTCACACTTAATGTTCAAGGAAACAAGGAAATCCTCCTCAAATTCTAGGTCTCATTTACCTCATCTCCATACAGCAGGCACTCTAGATTATATGTTTAAGTGTAGAGGACTGTTAGGTAAGAAGTGTCATATGCTCCAATACTTAACCAAAAAAAATGTGACACACAAAAACATAGTTGCTATTCATATTTCTCAGTCTTTTTGTCCAAATGAATCATTGATTCCCTGCATCAAGAGGCAGGGAAGCTATTTAAGCTTTACTGTAGAAATGAAACAAAAAAAAATCCCCAAATTCCCACCCTAAAATTTGCCACATAAGAACAGATCAGTGGACCTACTACTCCAGTATCCTGCTTCACAAACTGGTACAAGAATCTGCAAATAATACTGTCAAACGTAACTACAGAGTAACATTCTGCCAAGATAATGCAGTTAAAAGTTGGCTTATCAGTTATAGGTGTTTAAGAATAATAAATGGAGCTTAATATCATGAGGATCTCATGCTGTTCAATACTAGCTAGAGCAAGAATAGTTCTTAGATGGAGGGTGCTCTCCCTAGGTTAGAAAGAGGTAGGGTCTTGTGTCTGTTCCCCTCCAGTCTCTATAAACAAACTTATAACAAAACAGTATATGTATAGAAAATCCTGAACAAATAGCTGTGGCACAGAAAGTAGTACAGTTATTTAGTAAACACTCTTTTATCTTAAAACAGTCACTGAATAGAAACAAAACAGTATGTCATCAGAAAAATACATGCAAATACTGCTACTGTTTTCTGGATTGAGGTAAAGTAGTCTTTCCTGGTTCACAATTCTACAGCATTTTTCCACAGAAGTAGTATTATAGACTGTAAAGGGAAGCATCAATATGGGTAGATAGAAGCTGCAATATAATTTCTATACAACACGTGCAAAGAGAGCAAATATTTGTCCTGTAATATGTTAGATTTGCAGTGAAATGAAAATCTTAGTCACGAGCATCACAATTTTTTGCAGTCTAGATTCTTGCCAGAAAGCATGGAGAAAAGACATAACAGATGTAATAAGAAAACTTTTTTTTTTCTTCATGATAGGTTAAAGGCCTTCATATTGGTTACTAGTTCCTAATATGTCAAAAACTAACTGAATTCTGTGCAACACCCAAAACATGGCAAGGAAGGAAATTGTTTTTATGAACTCACTTCAGGAATTAATATTGGAAAATATTTCTTCTCATCAAATTGGAATGGAATAAATCGCATTTGTCCTTCTTAGAAATTGAATTGATCACTTGAGGTGACGGCAAGTTGCAGGGGAAAAAAACAAACCACTTGAGAGGGGTGAAAAAAGGAAGATATGATTGATTTTGTATTTAACTTCTGAAAAATCAGCAGCAGTTCCTCTAATTCTAACATAAATGCAGAAACACAAATGCTGTATTAGGTCATTGCAATTTTAAAGACAACTAGATTACGTAGATAACATTACTATTTTTCTTTGACTATAAGGACAACCGTCATGTTTTAAAGCATCTAAATTTCCTTTGTTAGCTGAAATTGGCTTTGGCAAAGCCACAAATTGTTTATTTCTTTTGCTGCTTTTTTAACCATTGGTCAGTGATGCACTGTCACTGCAAAATGTCCCTGCTTCCACCAGATTGGTGATTTACTGCCCCAAAAAGATGCCTTCCAAGAAAGTATCTTTCAAGTTGTTCAGAAGAGGTCAAAAATTTAAGCTTCATTTTTATTATTATTATTATTTTGCACTTTTTAAATTCTTTTTTTTTCCTACATATAGTTTATTCTCTGATTTCAGCTTTATAAGAATAATGGCTTAATCCTACAGAGCGCAGGCTGCTCATAGCCTCTTTATTTTCCATTGCTGTAACTATCCCTCTATCAGCTAATAGAACAGCTATCAATGTTCCCAAAAATTTCCAAATTCATCACTACACACAGGGATTCCAGTACCACCATTAATTGCTAACAAGTCAAATGGTCTTTATATCCCTTCAAACAATTTTCTGGCTACAACCTATTGCGGCCCATCTCGAGCAGAACCCTTCTTTACTACTTACAGACCAAGACAGTCCTGCTGAAGTACACATGGAGAGCTTTACCTGCAGTAATCCCTGAGCACGAGCTTGGTACAACAGAGCACTGATGATTCCTCCTCCTTTGCGCCTGCAACATCTCAGCTCAGAAATTTAAGATAAATAAGCACTCTGAAAACAGTAGTGTCTAGTTTGTGAACCAAATAATAACGTAGATGACAAGCTGTAGGAGCAACAGCATCATCCTCTGTGTTTTGGCGATAGCTTCCATTAAGGTGTCATTCTTGGGTCATTTTTAGTACAACTTAATGCCTGATTTATAACAGCAAAAGCTGGTTGTGCTGCAGCAAAGGGAGACAATGATCTGAAAAGGCTCCCTCTCTCTTACAAACCAATCCATGCTTGAACAAAACCAACAAAGCTTGTGGTAACCTTTCCTAGGCAACTTAGCAAGACTAATGATAGAATAATTAATTTATTTACAGCTAGATCCAAAGTCTACTGAAGGCAACATCTAAATTCTCATGAGGCTCTGAATCTGGCTATACTACCACAAGTCCACACCAAAGTTACTACTGCTCTCCATGCCTTACACATATAAGAAATGATTATATCAAGTCTTAGATTTTGAACAGAGTCATTTACTTGTCAATTAATTGATAAAATCAAAAAACAAATTTCTTTTTGAGGATTAATTTGAATCCTGTAATTAACGATACTGACAGATTCATTGTAAATATAAAGCAAACTAAGCTGCCATTCACCTCTGAGGTCAAACCTTTTTAGAACTTCTGAATGCTTTACTTTTTAAGTTATTCTCCCTGTGATTTTCATTGCTCCAAGTAATTTAGAACAATAAAAAGATTCTAATTTAGGTGCCTAATTGTCAACATTTTAGGTTTAAACTTCTGTCCAGCAAAGCCATTCAAGACCTATGGCATTTTTAATAAAAGAAGAGATTTGCCTTGATGTCTGGAGCTAACGTTTTTTTCTCTACTGTTGCTGGTCAGAAGTGTATTCTGTGCCAGTAGTTTATCCAGCTTCTCCCAAGCTGAACTTTGGTGGTGGTGTGTAGATTGTGTGAGAAAGAATAATCCATACTGTGTAAATACAGAATATTGCTGGCCTTTCCTCTTCCTTGATGCTGCTGTTTTCTTTATTTCTTTTTCCTTTTACTTTCCCAGTTCTTCCTCAGGCCCTATGAATCTTTTAAACCTCCCAGCTCTATAGAGAAATAGAAAGTTATTGTGTGTCTTCCATAAATCTGTTGGGGTGAAATTCATTGTATGCAGTAGCAAAGCCTACTGATAAAAAAGGCCAGCATTTTGCCCCAGGATTTAAAAGATCTTCTAAGAATCTCTCTCTGCTAGTATTTTTAAGTTTACATTCAAATATTCTTGGATATCAAAATTAGCACCATAAATAAGGCTATATTCTATCATGAATTTGAGTTGCTTTTACTAATTCTTTCATCTAAGCATGTTATTCTAGAAATGAGCATTATATCGCTATGCTGTGACGATTCATTATAGCTGAATAAAAGATGTCAGGCAAGAGGTTCAAATTCAAACCTTTTTTTTCTGATTCTGAAACCTCTAATCAAACGAGAAAGATTAAAATAAAGCAATTAGGCTATAATAAAGGCTTCTATAATCTCGGAAAAATTATGGTAGTCTGAATTCTCACTATATTTTAATTCAAAATAGTCAGGGAAAAGCAATTTTCATCAACTATTGATTTATCAATATCCTTGACTTCATGCAACATTTTTGATAGCTGGGTTCTAATTAAGTAGTATTATTCAAACATAATAAATTTAATAACCATCACTTAACATTGACTGCTTGGGATTTTAATAGCACTGTCACCTTCAAATCTCTCTTAAAAAGTACAACCAATTTTACATCCTAGCTTCCTAGCTGCTGCTGGACTATTAAAACTCTCCCTATTTTGATGTCATGCAGGAATGTATGACTGTAAGATGTAACCCCTAGAGAGATGGCATTCCTCCGTGTTGCTAGCAAAGCCAATGCAAACAGAGGAGGCTTACGGGTACCTGCAAGAGGTGGATGACATTCCTTCAGCAGCTGTTAAATCAAGTGAAACAATGTAATATTGCCATCAGTGAGTAAAATTCACTGAACTTTGCTGGAAATAAGTTGTGGATGTAATTAAGCTTTTACCCAATATCCTCGTACTAATATTATTCCCTTGAGAAGAAAGAATGCTTTTTGTAATTCTGCTCTTACCCTGTACTCTCATACTGACTTTATTCCCTTGAGATGAAAAATGTTGTTTAAAATATTAGGATTTGAGAAATCTTACATTTTCCATCTCGCCAACCACAAGGGGACTGTAGCTTAGAGTATGTTCATTTTCTTCTTTTGATGCTCCGTTAAATAATTCTAATTTTATTGCAGCTGAGATTGGAGCTTTGTCTGTCCCATCTTCCAGGTGCATTAATTACTTACCTAGATAATCTCTCTAACACTCAGTGAAAATTTAAGTAGTTCTGTAAAATGGATCAAGTTGCAAATCTATTTTGGCATAGCTTGTTTCTCTAATTGGCTTGAATTTAACTGTGGGAGTAGAGGGAAGGAAGAAGATATAAAAAGAAGGCATTTGCTTTATCTTGCTCAAAAGATAAAACTAATATAGTTTGAATATCATACAAAATTTGTCATTTGAGTTAAAATAAAATATTGGTATAAGACAAACTCGGTGGTTACAGCAAGGCTTAAGGTATGGATAACCTGGATTGATTCCTTCCTCTGCCAGTGAGAGCTGAACTGCAAACATCACTTTCCAGAACAATGTCTCAACTTAAAACTGATTTTTTGCACATCCCTCTTAGTACTTACAATGGCTGAGAGTAATAGGGAAATGAAGCATATTTGGTGAATGATGCTTTTTTAAATACATAAATATTATGTCCATTTTAACAGACTTTAAATTTTAAATACAATTTTTTTTGTGATATCCACTTTTTACAGAGAAAGCAACCAAACCAAAGCAAATACCGGTTTCAGTAACTCACTAAGCTAAACACCTAAACCAAGTGCCCAGATTTGTTCAGAACCGGTGTTTTTGTAATTAATACTCTACTCTGCAATGTGTTGACACTGGTGATTTATTACAACTCTTACTTTAAAGCTATAAACAGATTTATAGACTTCGAGGAGAGGTAGAAATGGCACATTACAAAAGAGGTTTTTTAGTTTTATAGAGAAAAAAATGTCTTATTACACTAATAGCAGCATGCGAGCACTTTAATGCCAATTTCATTTAGAGCAGAAAGAGGTTAGCTGTCTGTGCGGGAGGCCAGAGAATTTATGCTTATAGACAAAATACTTCCAAAGACTCCATATCTAGGATTCTAATCCTAACTTTTTTTCTTTTTTTTTTTATGCAAGTAATCCCACCTGCAAGTACATACATTTAAAATAAGAGAAATTTTTGAGTGACATTTAAGCAGACCATAGACCATAGCATGGATGTGGTTTACGGCCACTCAGAAAAAAAAAAAATATAAGGAGTTTTTTAGAGGCTAACGTGTATGGTGCAGCACTTCTTGGAACTCCTTATATGTCCCAGGAAATTATAAATTCCAGATGAAAACTTATTCCTCCTATTCTTCTGCTTCTCATCAAAAGGTCTTGACGTCTCATCTTTAAAACATTGACAGAAACATTTGTGTAAAAGGCATAACAATTTGGGAAAATGCTTCTATGGAAACTATTTCTTAACATGGTTTTCAGAAGATCTCTTTAGAATAAATTGTTTTGTTCTGATGGGCTTTATGCTGCACAGCACTGACAGTTAAGTGCTTAATAGAGTATCTTCATGGGCTCTGTTACTGTTGAACAAAACACAGAAGTTGAAGAAACACTAAATAAAACACTATGCTGAAATATAGGTATAAAAGTGAAGTCTGGAGGACAGTGTATAAGGTTTATATTATATTTACAAGCATCATGTTCCAGAAAAAGGCCTTCAGATATCACTTACGACAAAAACTAGTTCTGAAGCATTTTTTTTTTTTTTTTTTTTTTTTTTTTTA
>WHYT01013279.1:0-68436 GCA_009806455.1 Tetrax tetrax
CCGCGTCCCACCGAGCCACCCTCGGCAGGCTCTCCGTCGGGGAGGGGACAGGCCCCGCCGGTGCCTGTGGCCGGGCCGCTGCGGGGGCAGTCGCGGCAGTCCCTCCCCAAAGCCGTGCCTCGTCAATGCCCCCGGGGCAGGCGAGCGGTGGAGGTGCCGTTACCGGGGCATCTCCCGCTGCCCGTGGGAGGATGTAAACTTTCCTGAAGATCGGTCTGTGCTGGCTGCCAGATCGTCCTTCCGGCAGGCTCTTTTTTGTGTAATTTTTAGTTACCTGCTCTATTCTTATTGTTTAGACTTTGCAGGGTGGGCCTTGCCCCTCGCCCCACAGGCTTGCCCCGCTTTGATTTCTTTTTTTTTAAGGAGGTTGTATGCATAAGTTCCTAACCTACTTTTTCTGGTGGCTGTAGGATGCTGTGTGAACATAAGTCTTGGGTAAAAAAATTCCATGGGACTTGTGACTTTGTGTTTTCAAACTACAGGCATGAAGCTTCTCCCCAGCTTCACCCCCTCCCCATTCTCCAAAATAATGCCCCCAATAGTGGGTGATTAACCCTAGAAAGTAGAAAGCACTTGAAAGTTTCTTGAGCAGAGAATCTGGTATCTCTAGTGAGCATCTTGAAAATTTTGATTCAGATATTTTCTGTAGCTTTTCCTGAAAGTTCAAACAACTGCAGCATGTTTAATGAAATTTTACAAAGCTTGGATACTTCTTTGGTAGGTTTCCCTTGGGTGTCTGAAATTTTCTTGACGTGTAAATTTAAATCCTAAAATTGGGTTTTTTTGTGTAATTCTGTAATTATACAGGCCGCATAGCAAAACAAGCTTTACATGAGAAGGTATAGCATATAGATCGCTGTCCTTTGTTGGAAATACAAGTGGAGCCTTAACTCCTATAAACAGACAGTAGGTTTTGAAACGTATTTGGGAAATAAATAGAAATTAGAATTCAGGTTACTTTCCATTCTTCAGTGCTGAACAACGTTTTGTACACAGAGCGTGTCCTTCTTTGCCTGAGAGTCGTTGAACTTGCACCTTTCTTTTACATTCTAAAATCCGTTTCCTAGAAGAACTCAGAAAAACAGTATGAGTTTGTAAAACATGCTAATTTAAAGATAAAATAAAGGTGCTGTTAGGGGAAGCACCATGTTGAATACCTTAGTGGACATTAAGAAAAAATGGATGCAAATGAACCCAAATTTTTGAGTGAAAAATCACCAAATTAGTTTCTTTTCTGATTTTAGGGTAGGTGTATCATTACAATTTTTTCAGACCAAGCCTGGGGAAAACATATCTACATGTAGTAATCTGTGTTTTGTAGTACATGTGTTCCCTTTTGGTAGAGAGAGTGCATCATCTCCTAGTGAGTGATTCCAGAGTACATCGCTTTCTGTGATCCGGTCTGTAAGACTTTCTCTGACAAAGCTGACAAGCAAGATTTCTGTCACCAGTATTCATAAACACTATTTTTTAAGTCTCACTCATTTGTTATCTTTCTAAACATGGAAAACAGAAATACTGAGCTGTTGTTAAGTTGTGTTGTTTTTCTTGTTCACGTGAAATGTGGCTTGATACTTGGCAAGCTGGATTAGTTGCTTTTGAGTGATCTAACTCGAGAGATGGAAACAGAATTTGGGGTGTTTGCATTCAAAATTCTGGGTCTGTGGTACAGCTCTGTAACTTGGTTCATCTTTTTCAGAAAATTGTTATTTTTAAATGCGCAGGTTAAGTGTATTTTGGCATAAAGAAAAGTAGAGTTTTCTCACATTTATGAGGAAAAAAAAAACCCAAACAAACAACATTATTTAGGGAGAAGTCTACAGATTAAATGCTTCTGAAATATTTCTTGTGCTCATTTTTTTTTTTCCTGCAGTCTTTAGAAATGTATAAATAGTGTTTTGCCTAGTGATACAGAAAATACAAATGCAGAGAAGGCAGGATTGGAAAGAAAACTTGTAGATGTGCTTGTAAAATGCTTTCAGAGTAATTTGATCTGATGAGGAAAAGAATGTGAGTTTCCTTCCTGGCCTACCCTGATGCTTTTTGGTCTGTTTGCATTTTGAATAATTGTTCAAGTGTTAAATTATTTATAATTAAGTATTCCAAAACACAATATTTGCTTTTTTTTTTTTTTTATATCATCAACATCCATGCATCATCATGTAAGTATTGGCATTATTTTTAACTTCACTGTGAGCCTTAAACTGTAATTATGCCAAAGCACTTCAAGAAGTGAGGTTGTGTGAGGTTCTGGTGTGGCTGTCGTGAGGCGCCTTCTCGTGCCTGTTCGTGCGCTGGTTCTTTATACTCTTGCTTCTTGGAAAGTTACAGTTCTTATAAATTAAAGATTGTGAGAGCCACTTAATAATTTTTTATGTGTTCTATAAATTATTTTCATTTTCTAAAATACGAATTCGCTTGTTAAATTGAAGGATAGCTGTTTTTTTTTTTTTTTTGTAGCAATAATTCTTATTTCTGTAAGTAGAACCTGTGCGTGTGTTCAAGGAAATTCCTGCTCTTCCTTTTAAGAACTATTATAATTACTGTCAATATATTGTTAATATAATCTTAATATAAAATGAAACAAGTAGACTCAAATAAATCTGTGTATGTATATCAAATTATTTATACCAAACCAGAACTTGTTGCATTTTAATTTTTTTAAAGATATTTCTAACCCATCGCTGTGTGATTTATGTTGAGCTACTGAATGTGACCTGAAAAGAAGAAATCTTTGTGATGTTATTTCGTACTTATCTTGCGTAGGTCTTTTTCCGGCTCCCAAATATATATATATATATTTTTTTTTTTTTATTAGTTTTTTAATTATTTTTTTTTAAATTGAAAATCAGTGTATCTTTCCTTCAGGAACGGTTCCTTCTTTCTACTCAGAGGGGATTACAGAATGGTCTTGTTTTGTTTTTTTTCTTTAGAAGAATGCAGTATAGTAATTCTTTTGTGTTTAACACTTAAGGACTCTATTTCCACTGCAAAAGGGTGTGACTAGTTTATCCAGATTGGCACATTTTTTTGTGCAAATCAGCAAGATCTGAAATCTATGCATTCTTCTTATGAGTATGCGTCACCAGCTAGTAAACTGCTTTCCAGTTATAAAAGAAAGCAAATGAAGCTGTTGGTAAAGCAAAGGCGATGGACACAGGACAGACACCTTTTGATGCGGGAGTTTCGTAGCAAACGTTGCAAGAGAAACAGTTAAAACTCAGCCTGTGAAAATCGGTTGAAATAGGAGAGTGAGGCTCTAACAGGGTTGTCTTTCAGCAGTAGTATATGCCGGAAGAAACTTAATGACATTCCTCAGCTTTCGATGAGAAAAATGGTGAGTGATATTAGTATTATGAGAGTCTGACAGCGCTGAGAAGCAGCAGGTTTGCCTATGCAAATTGCAGAAAAACAGTCGCGCGTTTGCCTGCAGATCGCCATTGTAGCGCAGTCCAGATGTATTGCAACTCTGCTATTCTTATGGATGGATTTTTTTTTTTTTTCCACCAGAAGTATCAAGCTATATGGTGGCTTTTCTTATTTAGATGAGTCTAATGCAGACAAAGGCTGAGGAGGATGCTTTTATTGCAGTTGTGGTCAGTTCTGGCGGTAGGGCTCAGGTCTCCAAAGTCAAAAGCTGTAAGCAAGTCTCTTTGCAGAGGACAATATTTTCTTTCTTGAGAGATGTAGAAACAAATGAACACAGACTACTTAACACGGGGCCACGAAGCACGTACGCTTGTTAGGTGTTTTCACTTTTGAACTTGCAGTGTCTGCCTCGTGAGAGGATTGTTGTATTTTAAAATGTGTTGCTGGTAACACATGAAAAGTTTGTGATTCATAATGAGTTTAATTTTACGTTATTTTTCTTACGTGAGAATAGTAGCTTTCATGTGCTTACTGAAAACTAGTATGGTACTCTGCAATTACCTGTGGGTCCTGAAAAGGTTTCCATTGCAGCATGTTAGTCATCCATAGATACTTTTAAAATTTTGTTCCTAATACTGTTTGGCTAGCCACAGTGTATCTGTGTAGTACCTAAAATGGTAACATTTTTCTTCTCATCTCTACCCTCAACTAAGGATAGTTACTCCTCTGCTGTGCTACTTTGAGTTTTATGCTCAAAATCTGTTCTGGATGCTGTTCTGGACACTTGAGATTTTTCTTTGCTTCTGTTTTTGAGGGCATTCAGTAGCTTGAATTTTATTGCATGCACAGGTAGTGTGTTTTCTACAAATTCCTTTGCTGTAATAAATAACTATAAAAATGGGAGGAAAGAGTTACAGTAACTTTTTCCCCTAGTGATTGCTATACTTGTATTTTTCATTTATTTTTTTCCTTTTCTTATAAGTTTTATATTAGCATCCAAAGTTTTATACTAATGTTCAGACTTTTTTTGACTAAAGAACTAGTTCTACTTGCTGGTACAAGTTCATTAAAAGTTGGGGAAAAACTACCTCTGCTGGGCGCGTGTTTATTTGAGTCTATTGTAGTAGTGTAAAGAAAAAGGTAAAAAGAGATGGATAATTTTCAAGCAACCAATATTATATTTATAAAACTGTGAGTTAAATTGCCTTTTATTGATGTTAATGTGCTGATTGCACCTTTTTTTTCTGTAGCATTCAGAGGATTGAAGTGGCATTCTAAGGTCATTTACAATCATGACAAGCTCGGTTGGACAGAAAAAAGTCTCTTCAAGACAAAGGAAGTGTGGTTTTTGTAGATCTAATAAAGATAATGAATGTGGACAATTATTGATGTCAGAAAACCAGAAGGTGGCAGCACATCACAAATGTATGGTAAGTCACCCACAGGAAAAACGAAAGGAATGTGGTGAGCTGGTAAAACCTGCAGACAAGTGAAAAATTCAACCAGCTGTGGCATTGATACAAATGTTTGATCGCATTAATTTGAAAATGTAGTGGGTTTCAACTATATAAATTTTCTGTATCACTTATATCCTTAAAACTTAATTTTAAGTTTTGTTTTTATAATTTTAGCTTTTCTCATCTGCACTGGTGTCTTCACACACTGATAATGAGAGTCTTGGTGGATTCTCTATTGAAGATATTCAGAAAGAAATAAAGAGAGGCACTAAACTGGTAAGTGTCTATTTTTGGCCCTTGAAAATGGAAGACTATTTTCTTACCATCTGTGAAGTTTACCATGAAGTTGTTCAGTGTGTTATCTATATGCATTACTTTTTTTAAAGTGTTACCTTTGTGTGAGTTCTAAGGTAGTGGACAACTTATAGAAGATTATGTTGATGAAAAATTGGTCTCAGATTTACGGAAAAAAAAAAACCCACCACCTTCAGTACATACAATTATACTTATTAAATTTCAATGTCACTTAAGTAGTTTAAAAGTAGTTTATTTCAGTCAAGTTGTGCTCTCATGTAAACATGTTGTTTTAAGAATTGTAGTTTAATCATAGAGTTGTTAATATTAATTCTGGATTTACTTTTTTTTTACAGTCACTTTTTTTCCTCATTGGCAAATGTAGATGTTGTAGCAGTTACGCAGTTTTTCCCAAGCGAATTTGAAAACTTGTTTCTAGAATATGCCTGTTTTTCCTTTTGATGGGCTGCATATAAACCATAGCATTTCCTAAATTCATATTTCTAATCCAGTAATTTCTACTTAATATTTTCTGTTAGATTTCAGAATGAAACCTACATTTTAGGGACCTGGCAAAGGTATTATTGTGCCTTTACTGCTATTTGGTTTTGCTGCCAAAATTTGGTTTTAACTACCAAAGGTACTTTTATTGCTTGCTTTTCTATTGATTTAATAGCTGATTCTGTGAATATAGGCATCTTAGGAGGTACGTGGGTACAATAGTGACTACAGCTCTACCAAATTCATGAGAATTGAGCAGCAATGACTTTTTTTTTATTCCCAAGAAGCTAATTAATGATTTTTTTATTATATATATATATATATTTTTTTTTAAACTAATTGGGAACCATTTGGGAAATGACTGAGACTTTTAAAAAAATATTTTTAGCAAACGATCAATTCACTCCTCACATGAAAAATTTTCAGCCTAGTTATTTAAAGCAGTCTTATGTGTTTACCGGTTCTTGGACTACTAAGAGTAGTCTGAAGTAGAACTACAGTTATATAATAATTGTCTGATATTTCATGAAATGTTTCATTTGAATCTTTTCCAATACAGGGAACTTTATTTGCTCTAATTAGCTGAAGCACAAATAACTATTCACAGTCATTTTCACAAGTCATTCATGTTGTGAATAGGAATTTCCAAAGAATGTAGTAGTAAATGGAACTGCAGATCACAAAGAAACTTTTTGATTCTTGGGTCTCTTAAATGTTTTTTGAAGACTTATTTCTTTTTATGTCATTGATAGTTTCTGTCTTTCTGCTTCTGGATCTCTTTATGTTCCTTCACTGATGGAACAGCTGGAGGTATTCCTGGAACTCACTAGCTGTACATATCAGGCACTTTGTTCAGCTTTTTGCAGAAAATCTGAACCTGCCTAGCCTAGTAGATTCATAGTCCTGAGATGTTTCCTATTTGGAAAGAATTTACAAAATAATTTTAGATCGTAACCTGAGTGCCTTATCTCTGTCTGTAGCTGTCAGAAAACTACAGCTCTGAATTACTCTGGAGGAATCTGTCTTTTTCCCTGTTGACTTGTATAGGAAGCTTAAAGCTAAATGTTTATTGTTAGCCCAAATACTCCCTCTAAGGTCTGCTTTCTGTTCTAGCCTGTTCTTTTATGTGAGAATGCATTGAGCAAAAATATCTCAGCGTGGTGCACTGGGTTAAGTAATTATGTTGATAGCTTGGACTAAATTTGTCTGCTGACAGATTTTACGTAGTTGCTCTCCTTCAGAAGGTGCTGCTGCTGACCAGGTATGCACTGAAAATTGAAGCCTGTTCATTACTGAAGTGATAACGACTGACATGTAGAGCTTTGCTAATGGTAATATATTTGTCTGAGAAAAGTTTGTAGGTTCAAACCTTAATAGGCCAATCAAAAACTGGTGATGTCTAAACATTTGGGAGTACAAGGCACTGGTACCATTATTATTTCTGTTAGCTGTGCATCAGAGGATTTTTTTTTTTTTTTTAAAGAGCTTACCTATTTGGCAGCTTGTCAGACTTCACATATACCTGATATAACTTGGGAATTAATTAATCTGTTGACAGTGACCTTTTGGACAGCAAGACTTGTACCAATGGAATAAATATTTGATTACTGTCAGGAAACATAGACCGATAAGTCAATATAAAAATTCCTGTTATCTATTTTTTTCATACAGATAGATCATGGTGTTCATAAAAAGAAAGTTTTCTTTTAGTAATTTCTGGCTTTAAAAATCCTAAAGTACTGACTAAAATGGATTGGATGGGTATCATTTCAACCAAGGTTTTTATAAAAAGCTTTGATCAGCCATTATTATATATTAAACCATAACGTATAGCAAATTTGTGAGATAAAATACCCATATAAATTAGATAACTAGGGAACAGTATATAACTGTACCATTTCAGAGCTTGCAGAGGAGTAAATGGAGATGATCCAAGGCTTTGACATTTTTACTGTTCAGTTAACTTCATTAAAATTGAAAAACAAGATGGTGACACATAACTTTGGTGATATAGTTATTTGGTATATTTGAGACTAACAAGAACTTGACGGAGCTAGTGCAGTGGGCAGAAAGTGTATTCCACGAAGATGTATGTAAGGAGTATCCTACACTGCACACTTATGCTTATGGATTTGGAATTAATCTCTTGGGGGCACAGGCAACATGCAGGATACAAAGAAAAAGTTCCAGTTGTCTTGAGAGGGGAGTTTAATGGGGAATTCCGAGATATTGGGACAATTTTATGGCAATGGAAAATAACATAGAGAAAAATATTGATATAATATTCATGACTTCCTTTCCTAACACAGTATGAGAAGGGCAGTGAACAATTTAGAAGCATGATAGTTGGTGTATCCTAAGCAATATGAGTCTAATACAAGAAGAATTAATTACTGGGAAAGAAGAAGAAAGCAACAAGCTCCCATTTTATCTTTTCTGCAATAAAAGTATAAAGAGCTGGATTTAGTAAAATTGAAATAAATTAATTGTATTTAACAAATATTTCACTAAATTTGGAAATGACTTAAGGAAATAACTGTATAGGAAAAAGGGTAAAGTTAGCTGCTGAGGCCAAGGTAAATTTGCAGGTCATTAATATTTCTTAGTCCACAAGTTCAAATGCGAAATGAGTGTCTGTTGGTTTTTTTTGTTGTTGCTGTTGTTTTGTTTTTTTTCCCTCTCCTACCTTCATAATGTAAGTCAGAATTAAACAGGTACAGCTTATGGTTTTAACTTTTCCAGAATGGTTGGTACAAACAGATTATCCTTGGGAGTGGGATATTTAGGTGAATAGCTGTGTCACTTTCATCAAACACACATATTCCACAAAAATAAATTACTTATTTTCTTCACTGAATTGATAATCAATGGATGATTATTATTGTATTGTTGCATAATTGCAACAGATTTCTTCTTGATTTTAAAATAAATTATGAAAAATACTTGAGAGCAGGACGAGTAATGGCAAGTGCATAACTCCATCTATTTTGTCACTAGGAGTGGTAACTATATTATTTTTATTATTTTTAAATTCGGAAATACTAAGCCAACAGTAACATGAATTGTGCTTTCCTTTTCTTTACAGATGTGCTCTCTGTGTCACTGTCCTGGAGCGACCATTGGCTGTGATGTGAAAACATGTCACAAGACATATCACTACTACTGTGCTTTGCATGATAAAGCTCAGATAAGAGAGAAACCCTCACAAGGCATTTACATGTAACTATTATTTATTTGCTATGTTTATTTTTGTATTTATATTTCACATTATTTTTTAAAAAAATAAAAGCAAAACCAAAGCAAAACAAAAAAAAAAAAATCACTTGGAATCTGAATAAAACTGTTGCCAAAAATTCTAATGATGTGGCATTCAAAATAGTTATGTGCTAGAAAAGCATATTTTCTCTGCAAGATTTGTATATCAGTGAGTCTTACAAGTGGGACAAAAATGTACTGGCATTTAAATTTAAAAGATGAGTAAATAATCTGTGAATCGTGACTGACTTGACAGTTTTCAACTACTTTGTTTATAGGATTTTATGTCGAAAACACAAGAAAACTACGCATAACTCTGAAGGTAAAATTATTCAATATAAATTTTTCCCATTGTAGAAAGATACTTTGGTTAAATTTAATTTTTTGGAGAATATAAATGTTTTCAGTAAAAATTAGAACTACGTTTTTTTTGAGAAACCATGAGTTTGGAAGCCCATCTGATTTCTGTATTTTCTCTAAAAATTATTGGTTGAGGTGGAGAAAAACCCAAACCATAAGTTTTTAGGATATTGGAAAGACTTGATGTTTTGTCGCAACAAAGTTTAGTTAGAAGTAATGCATCCCCTTCTGGGAAGAAGCTGGCTTATATTTGTAATTAAATATTCACAATGTTAACATCTAAAATATTTTGTCAGGTAACAGCTGATTTTTGCTATTGTTAATGTTCCTAAATATTCACTATTTTTTTCAACCTGTTAAGTAGAGTTTTACTCTTCAAATAAGAAGGACCCAATAGTAAATGAAAAGGTTTGTGATCAGATCACTTATACCTATGTTTCTGAGTAATTCTGATAATGAAAAAAAGCTTTATGGATACATTCATAAAAGCTGTGCATCTTTGCAGAGGAGAGAGGCAAAATGTGCAAGAGGTGATATGCCACGAACTTATAGATAAATTGTGTGGTCTGTTAAAATTCCAAACTAGTTGTGCAGTTGTGTATCTATGCAGGTGTTTTTCCTTTTTCCTTTTTTTCTACTGTGTCTGAATTTGGGTAAGCGAACACTTGCTAGTTTACTTTTTGCATTACGTTCAACTGAAATGTCATCAGGCTTAACTGATAAGGAGTGTGTGACTCTTTGTTTAGTGAAGATCAAATTTCATAAATTACTTCAGTCTCTTTCTGTCAAATGTATTTTTAGGGTTATATACTACCTTTAATGCTACGGGTAGTAGATATATTATGGTAAGGTTTGAATGTTACTTCAATGTTCAGAAAGATACAGAAAGTAGAAAATCCCATATGAAAAATTATTTTTTAAAAGTCTATATTTAAATAATTATTGTTGTGTGCTTTGCATAAAACTATCTGATTTTGCTATTACTAGGTTGAAACAAGAAAAGCATGTTATATTTAAAGAGACTATCTTGTAGTTTGGCACTTTTTCTTTGGTTTGAGGTTTGTTTTGCTTGTAAGGCAAAAATGGAAGATGCAGGACATTTGAGTCCAGGGAAAGATTAATCTCTTTATCTTTTATAGTTATTCACAAATGGCTCAGTGTTTGACATCTGTTGAAAGACAGATGCCAGGAGATTATTTTTTCTGCTTGGAATTTCTTTCAGGATCTGAACTTGTACTTTTCTTTCAGAGTTTTCAGAAATCGTTCTGTAATGTCATTCTCTAACAGCAAAGGCTTTTAAATTTTCTGTGGATATATGTGTCTGAGAAGACATGGGAAAAATTACTACAGCGGCATAGTGGCTTTTTTTGTAAATATTGATGATGGCAGACATTAAACTAGACTCATCTGAAGAGATTAAGGGTAGGAGAAGGAGTAAACAACATCATTCAGAAAAACTTGAGGCCAAAGAACCCAGTAGTATCTCATTTAGCGTTTAACTTTGCAATCATTTTTTTTTGTTTAAAATATTTAGTTCTGTTATGCTTTACACTTCTAGAAATATGCGTAGCTATACTTCACCATTTTGTTTGCTGTTTCTGTTTAATATTTGACTGAAATTTTACCCAATGCTATATCCCAAAGAGTATGTTCTCTTTTTAGTCCATACAGTTTAGGGAACTGTACCCATAGAATATTATTACTTACAGTTACGGATTTGATAATGCCAGAAGCTGGGGCTCTTTTGTGATAGATATTTAAAAAAAAAAAAAAGTAAAAATACATACTGCATCTGTCTTACAGAAATTACTTATAGCATTGTATAGCAATAATATTTTGCTACATTTAAAACTGTTTACCTTTAGAAGACAGAAATTACATATGTAGAATGTTTTAAGGGTTTAAGAAGAGACTTTGCAGAGTTTGCATATTAATATTTAAATGCTGAATTTTGCTCAGTGAAATGGTAACTGGAAGATGTTGGATGGTGAGATTAAGCATTGTGTATGTTTTGTTGGTTTATTTCTTGAGGAAAATGAGAATATCAAAGAGGAATTTTAAGGAATGGTGGTGTGTGAAACCAGAAAGGACTTGCAAAGAAGAGTGAACAGACTAGCTAGGGATACTAGATGCTAACACAGCTACTTTTTTTTTTTTCCTTCTTGTTTTTGTTTCATTTTCTTGAATCCTTGCTCTCAGCAGTGTTTTCGTAACAGAATAGTTACAGCTTATCTGTGGTTATGTCACTCAATGTAGGTGCACAGAGGCACTGGAATTATCAGTCCTTTTTAATGGAGACTTACTGCTCCTGCTCTGGGATGCTGGCTTTTTTCTTGGTCTGTGTAGAACATCTGGTTTTTTATCCTTTGTTCTCCGTATACAGATTTAATTGTTGCATTGTCCAAATATTTTTATTATGTCACTTCTGTTCATGGATATTGGAAGAGTTTTTAGGAGTGTTTGGTTTGGTGCAGTCCAGAACAGTTTATTTTCTGTAATGCAATACTGCTGCATAACAGTGAGATCTTTCCTTCCCTTCCCCATGTTTTTGGGGATGTACTTCTAGTCTGAGATTTGGCTAATGTACCTTTTGTTAGAAAGGTTTGAAAAGAATATTTGTCAACCATTTAGTAACAGTTAAGGAAAATTTCTTGAGGCTGCAGGGAAATGTGGTTGAAGGACCTATGTTGGAATTAAAGTTACCCAGTTAAAACCTAATAAAAAAGACCTCTTAGATGTTATTTATTGCTGTCATGAAGTTCAAGTGGAGCGAGAATTCATCAGACAAAGTATCTCCCTACTCATCAAGACAAAATTAATGAACGATGTGAGTTCATTTTCTTTTAATTGACAGGAGCTGCTGAACTACCTTCTGTTTTCCTTGAATATAAAAATATGAAACATGGCAGCAAAGCATTGTACTCTTAAATTCAATATCAATTTCAGCATATTGATGGGTTTGTCTAATTTATCTGTATGGCCAGCCTTCCAGTGACATAGAATAGGAGAATTGTATTTCTCCTATATTTCCCTTGTGTATGTATAATTCAGAGTGATTCTTCTGCGTTGTGTTCCCACTACCCAGAAAAAGAACAGTAAATGTGAGGTACTTTCCCAGTTTGTACTAGGCTGTGGCTGTCAGGTCAACAGATTTGGAGACACCTGCAGACCAAGTTCCTGGAAGCTTTGTGTCTTGATTTTTTTCTTACTGGTTACAAAGCTAACAAAACAATCTGACCTGATCTTCAGGTAACAGTTTAATTTGTAATTTAGGCAAGCCGTCTAGGTTTTCAGTATATTGTGCTTTCAACCTATCACAGCTAACTATTAGTTGAATTACTGTTCAGTTTGATACAATTGTGTTTATTCTTTTTGAAGAATAGAGTATTGTTGAACTAAGGTTTTGGAACTGTTGGAATTTATTCCAGTGTATTGAAAATAATAGTTGAAAAATTTAAAGTCTGAAAAATCAAATTCTCTGCAGGTGGGGCTGCCCTGGTCCATGTGTTGAATTTTAACTAAGATAATATAACTTAATTCTTCTATCACATAGTAATAAAACAAAGAATAATGAAGACAGCCTATCTATTGTTAGAAAGACTATCTATTGTTAATGTTTAAAACAGATGCTTGGGAATGGTGGAGTCAGAAAATAAAGTGTCCATAATTCCTATTGTAGCTGTGCTCAAAGCCTTGGGGAATTATGTTTCCACAATGGAAATAAGGACATTCCCTCTCTCAGCATCCTTTTCATGTTGTTCTAAAGATCAAACATTAAATTGGTGCTTGTCATACTGTGCAATAAGTTGAGTCGGGATAATATTTCTCTGTGAGACCTATTTAGAGATGCTGCAATCTATGTCAAACAGAGTACTTTTTCAAAGCACTGTGTAAGCCAGAGGCTGTCAGGAAAAACATCTGAAACTTTTTGGCATTATAGTTAGGTAACATCCTGGTTCATCTTTGGATTCTTTAATCAGTGTTTGTTTATAGTTGCATTTTCTGTACTACTGTTCACAGCATAAGCTTGCCTAACACTATATGCTTTAAGGCAGTCAGGTATAAAAGTTTCTGAAACATTGCAATTCAGTGTTGTTTCAGTTCCACTGGTGGGTGGTTACAAATCCTAACTCAGCCTTCTTGTCTGTCTTACAGAGAATGTTGCTCTGAATGTGGCATCAAATGTATCTGTGGTGATATAACACAAACAGTTGGTCCAGGCAGTAAGTTAGCAATCTTCTCTGCGGCACCTCACAGACTAATAAGGTGTTTTGCAAAAGCATCACAAAGGTGTTTTCTTATGGAAAAACACACAGGAAAGAATGTAAGAGTAATGTGGTGAAGGGTTTGTCCTATCTGAGGAGCTATCCTGTGATGTTTACGTTATAATTCTCCTTCCTATCTCGGCAAGACGTTATACAAATAAAAACTTGGTCAGCTCACTCATACTTAAAAGGTTTATCATACCCGTTGTCATAAGCTTTCTGATTATGCAGATAAGCTAAGTGTATTGCCTTTAGTCTTTTGCAATGATTGTTTGCAGAAAAAGCATTTAGATTGTATGATTATGAAAGACTGTTTTATTCATTTTCTGTGTTAAATGTACTTAATTAAAGAAATATTCTTAAGTACTTCATAGCCACTATTCAGTCAAAAATAGTTTTTGGACAAGAGTCATCAGCTCCTTGAGGTATCTGGGACTGTTGGAAACCGTATTAGTGACAGGACCTAAGGGGTAATTTAATTTTTTTCCTCTCCACTCTTACTTTCTCCAGTTTAGATATGTTTCATGCAACTTAGTCTTTTTTCATTTTTTATTAAAAAAAAAAAACACCTAAAAATTATATTCAGCATTTTGATTGTTAATTTCACATCGTTTGATTATAAAAGCTACTATAATTTATAATCAGATTACCTGATTCCATATTTGCTTGCAAGAGTTCTTATGCAAATCTCTATTCTTATTATTGCTTCTAGGTGCATTCACATTTTTATTGACTATTGGGACAATAAGGTTTTCAGGGCTTTTTAACATTTCTTTTCAATTTAGAACAGTTATGTTGGCACATATTGTTCATTGGATTTCAGCCATATTTTAAGGACATCTTACTTTAACATGCTAAAGTACTTTTTCTTTCTCTGTTACATTCTGTTTCTCTTTGAAAAATCTAGTAAGGTTCATTTTATTCTTTGTAATTTTTAGAGTTTCTCTTTTATCCCAGATGAACTGTAAAACTTTAAATAGATGTGTGTGATTTCAGATTTACACAACAGTATGTCTAAGCCACTTCCACATTCTACAAGTTGGCTTCTTTTTATGTACAGTCCTACTTGCAAATAAATATATTTTGCCAGTCGGTTTTGTTTATTTTCTTTCTCATACAGACTTCGCCCCCTTTGCTTCTGGCTCACTTAGTCCATTGTTTAAGGTAATGTAGGAGGTGGAACAGAGAGCAGTATTAGCCTTTATTGTACACATCCTCTTTTTATTTGTTCTTCCACAACCTTTAGATCACTTAATTCTGTTATTACTTTGCTTTAACCAAGCTTTTGGAAAAGGGTGATTCCATGTATATTTCAAGCTGATGCAATATAGAATAGATCAGTGATATCTCAACCTTTTCTCTGCCAAGACTTATTTTAAACGGCGAGACATCCTGATCCTTTTTCCTTCTAGTCATGATCAAAGGAGATTTTTTAGATTTCTCTCTCAAACTGAGTTTCCCTGTTAACAGTTTATGTAATAGAGCATTTTGCTTGTCGTCTTCTTGTAGTACTTTGTACTGCTCATGGATTTCTAAAATGCAAATTTGGGCCTTGTTGCTCACCTTTCCACTCATCTGAACTTACAATATCATGTTCTTAGGTGCTTTTGAAAATGTAGACTATGTCCTCTTGATTTCTGCCCCGACCCCTCCTTCTCAGACCATGTTGCGTATTAAGCTTGTTTTTTCAGGTATGACATTTAGAGAGTTCTGAAGAAAGCTTGTAAGATACCTCCTTTGAAAACTTTAGCTAAAATTACATTGAGAATATTGTGATGATTTTTAAAATCAATGCAGTAATGGGATAAGGGATGGGGGACAGTTGAAGAATATCTAGGGAATCTCAGGGGATTCAGAGGATGGGTGATATCCATGATAAAACACCATCTGGTCAGGGAGGAGTTGAACAACTTTTTGTGTTTTCCTTAGTTCAAGCTGACATGAGAAGTTGGAAACACCCAACCATCAGATGCCAGGGAAACAGGGTAAGCTGGCAGTGGGCTTGAGGGGAGGGATAGGGCACAAACCAAATGGTATATTAAGCAGTAAAGACCGTCCAAGGCAGGTATATTTTAAAGCTGGTTACAACCTCATTCTTCCTCTATTGTTACACTAGTTCATAGCGCTGTTGGAAACGAGAGAAGCTTTAATGTTTTGAGGCACTGGTCTTGCACGAAGATGTGGTAGAGCAGATCCTCACATCTCAGTGGTGTTAATCTGTAGGTCCATGTCACTTGTGATAGGAGACCTAATCTGCGAGGAATTTTATTTTAATGAAGGGGTCATGTAGCATCTAGATTTTAATAAACTCTGAACCTTTTTGGAATTACTAATTTTGAGCACAGAAAATGGGTTCTCCTTTGAAGAAAGCTGTTGCAATCTTGATGCTTTTATCATACACTGAAACCATCTTTTAAAAATATAGCATTTTTACTTTTAAAATCTTAAATATTCTAGTAATTGTAGACTAAAAATAGCATTTAAGAACTTATTCTATAAGGAGACTGTGACATTTCTTATAAAAAGTTGATTTTCATAATGTGTGCTTGGTTTTTAGCAATTACGATTCACTTCCAGTTTTGAAAGTGTGACTGTAGGGAGTTCAGGATGTGCTTGAAAGTTATTTAGCAAATAAGAGTGGTCTAAGAGGTGGAAAGCAGTGTGCTTGACAGAATTGATAAGGAGCTTTGGAAAAAAAAAAGGAATGTTGGTGAATGGACTACAGTTTACTTCATCAAATACAGGAGGGAAATCTGCAGAATGATTTTTACAAGGAATATTTTTAACTTCTTTGACTTCTTACTGATGTTATGTGAAGGGTCATTAATTTAATAGTCACATTCTTGTAAGACTTTTTTTCCCTGAATAACCATCTATGATTTCTGAAAATGTAAAAGTAGAAACAAAGATTCACAAATATTTATTTAATACATGGGTGGAGAGCTCATATGATGAGGGACAAGATAAAATAAAATTATTTTATTTGAAAGAGGTTTTCAGGTTGTAATAAAATTTGCTATATGCAGTCTGAGAGGTGTCATATCTAAATTGCATAATCTTGCTTGGGGAATTTAGCAAGTAATGATAAATGAAAAATGAGGTTAGATAGTAAAATTCTGAGAAGAAAATGTAAAATATATTGTTTGATTAGATAATTCATGTCATGATGTATTTTATTTTTTCAGAGTAAAATAAACTGTGCTTTTGTCATCTAATTAGAAAGCAATAGTATATATATTAAAGCATAGGATTGTTGTAGATACTCGTGTATTTTAGCAGCAATTTGGGAATATCTATATATCGCTGAACAGTCTGTCAATTTAAGCCAAAATAATTTGCAGATTTGTATTAATTTCTCCTCAATTTTTTGCCTCTTTCTAACCGTACAGCAGGGTAAAGCTTTGGGGAGGTTATGTTTCAGTGTAACCTGTTGTAATGCATTTGGATTGGTTTTCTGCCCTTCGTTAATAAATGTCCAGAAAGCTGTAGCTTTCTCAGGGATTAGCAATAGACACAGTGACTGAGCTCAGTGGCATACACTTGTGTGCAGGGCCCCGGGCCGCTGGTTCGCTTATCTTCTGCTCCAAGTTTATGGCTGTGGAATATGTTTGAGTATTTGGCTTCAGACTTTTGTGCGATTGAGTCACTGTTAATCGTGGTATAGAAATGTGATTTGATTTTTTTTTTTTCTTCTGTGATAATAGATACAAAAGACTAGTTCTGATGAAGCAGCATTTAGTCTCAAAATAAGATGTCCTGTCCTGTCTGGTGATAAGTGCCATAACAATGCTTAAATAATAATAATACCACAACAGTCAAGTGGCCCATTAATGTATGACATAGATGTTCCAAATCTTCTAATTAGGATTTCATTCCATTTGGGGGCTACTGATGTTTGTGGTTTGAATTTTAAGAAGAAAGTTCTTCAGCGATGTGTGTGCATATTTCTTTAAACTAGTCTTCTGAAATATCTGTGCAGTTTGAGAAGGGGTGGGTGTTACATGTTAAAAGGAAAAAGAAAGATGCTCCTGTGAGCAGCTGGTGATCAGGAAAGTTGTTAGCGACTGAATAGAGCTGGTTATTCAATGTCAGGTAAAAGTTAACTACATCGTATTGGAAGCAATCTTAAGTTTGCAGGATCGATCTGTATTAACTGTAAAGCTTTGGGTAATCAAAAGGACAGTCTGCCAGAATACTGGACTACAGTTCTATGTAGCATTCAGCAGTTGAGCTGACGTTTTCAGAGGAACTTGTCAGACCTCTTTGGTGTGTCTGTGTTAAAACTATACGTTCTTATATTCTTAATGGTCTATAAATACTTCATCTGGGATATTGTCAGTGTGGGTTATTTTCTGGAAACTGATGGCTACTTTTAGCTGTAGATGTAAAAATATACTCTAACTAAAATGAAATTTTAGGTCTGTTTCATGGAGGCAAAATACATGTCAGTTGTTTAAGACATGTTAATGTTATAGCCAAAATGGGTGAATTTTTTTCTTAAGTCAAAATACATCAATTAATAAAGCAAGGAGAGAGGTGTTGTTTAGAAACACTGGTGTAATATCAAGGGCAATTTAAGTTGGAGTTATGCATGTTAAAAAAAAATTAAAGCTTATTTCATGGTTGAAAACATTTTCTGGTTTCAGTATAGTTTAAATGAATCTTATTTTCCGTGGAGGTGAATATCGTAGAATCATAGAACGGTTTGGGTTGGAAGGGACCTTCAAAGGCCATCCAGTCCAACCCCCCTGCAAGGAGCAGGGACATCTCCAACCAGATCAGGTTGCTCAGAGCCCCCTCCAACCTGGCCTTGAATGTTTCCAGGGATGGGGCATCCACCACCTCAGAATATATATATCTGAGGACACGTTTTGGGTCTGAAAGTAGAAGTTGCAAGAAATGCTAAACCTTCCTCATATGTTATAAAGATGCAAAGCTGTGTGATATGTATTAACAAGTAAATAATGTTTTCAGGATCTTCAGTTGCATGTTTGTAATAAATGGGAAAAAGTTGCTGGTTTTATTTCTGACCGAAATACAGAAAATACAGGTTGTTTATTCCTGTCTGTTTTGTGTGTTTGTTTTGTGTAAAATTTTTAAAGAATGTTATGTGACGATGTTTTTTAACTTCTAAAGCAGATTTAGAAGAAAGTATCAATGAACACGAGTTGGAACCTTCACCTCCCAAAGGAAAAAGGAGGGGTCGTAAGGGAAAGCCAAGAAAAACAAATTTAAAAGGGCAATCAGAAGACACTAGATCTACGTCCTCACATGGCACAGATGAAATAGAAAGCAGTTCCTATGTAAGCAGTAAATACGCTAAACTTCTTAGAAGACAGAATTGCATATTTCTTCTCTGCGAATATAATTTTTATTAAAATTTGCATTTGTCTGAGCCTCCAGCTGGTGGCCACAGGCTTTTAAAATTACAACCTTATTTGTAACCCAGCAGTATATTTTAGTAAAATGTTTTTCTTTCAGAGAGACAGGTCTCCCCACAGAAGCAGCCCCAGTGATACAAAACCTAAATGTGGATTCTGTCATGCAGGTGAAGAAGAAAATGAAGCTAGAGGAAAGCTTCATATATTTAATGCCAAAAAGGCTGCAGCACACTATAAGTGCATGGTGAGTAACAGTATTTTTGCTAAGCAGTCTATTATGTGAATTTTGTCTGAATTGCTATTTTAAATTTTAATACAGTACCCTCACATGTAATTATGCATGAGTATTGTCTGTGTGCTGATGATCTCTTTAAGTGCTGAAGTGTTGCAAAGGGAGAAATTCATTTATTTTCACTGCAGGCAATATGGATAAAAGTTGGCTACGTGCTAAGAGATGGAATTAGCTCAGGGAAACTCTTTAGCTTATTAAAAGTGCTGTGTGAGAGTCTAAATGCATACACAGTATTTAAAAAGGAAAATAGAAAACAGTTTTTACTAAAAGAATTCACTTTGAAAATAAAATAGCTTTACTGCACAGGTATTCAGACAAAATCTGGGAAGAATCCACTAACTCTATTAATTTTCTGACCACTGGGTTCAGGCTGTTACTCAAGGTCTAGAAAACCCTTTCCTTTAGATGATCGCATTTATGGAACTGTCAGCCTGAAAAGAATCTGCTAAACTCGGTGAACATGAGCAAACTGCAGTGGTTCCTCTTGTACCTCAAATTAATAAATAGTCAAGGCAATCTGTGGAGTATTGATTGTCTCCCTATACCTAGCCTCACTAAACAGAGAGCTGTTGTGTGCCACCAGCCTTGAGTCATAAAGTATTCTTCACTAACTTGGGTACCTGAGCTTCCGTTTTAAAACAGTGTGAACTGAATATACCAGGATGATGATAGGGATGGTACTTATGTGCTCCATGGTCATCCCTCAGGGCTTTTCAGGTATGTTGACATCAGCTGTGAAGCTGAATTATATATTTATATCTCACAGGGAAAGAAATTGAATATTCCTTAAAAGTTCAGTGGTGCAATTGATAATACTGCCCACTTATTACTTTGTGTTTTCATCATGTCATTATTTCTTGTCTACTCCTTTGTCTTTCAAAATACATTTTCTTCAAGGCAACAAATGTAATTAAAGGAGTCAGGTGGGTATCAGAAGGAACACTCATCATACTAATTACTCAGCAGGGGTTGGTTTTTTTTTTTCTTGGTTTGTTGGTAAACCACATGCTGTCTGAGATCACAGAAGAGGATGTTCAATACTCAGTTATTCATGCACATAAAAAAATTCTAATATTGGTGACCTGAAATTAGTTTTAATTGCTTTTTTTACAGTTGTTCTCTTCTGGCACTGTCCAGCTAACAACAACTTCAAGGGCAGAATTTGGTGATTTTGATATCAAAACTGTACTTCAAGAAATCAAGAGAGGAAAAAGAATGGTATGTATCTGCAGAATGTGATGAATGTGTTTCTGATTCTATGACAACGTACACAGTATATTATCATTAGCTTTCCTGTAACTATAAGAGAGTAACAGCTCTGGATCCTGTGTTACTAAAAGCACACTGTGCGAAATTACAAATAAACTTAGCAAATACGTTCTTGTGATTATGTGTTTCCGACTGTTTTGATGTTTTATAGAGAAACATTAAGGCTTCAGAGATGAGGATGCTGGTAAAATGTCACATTGTATTTTATTAAAATTCTGGATGTTTTTAAAGTGGTAATAAGTGGGGGACGGGGAAGAGAAAACAAACAACTCCTAACAATATTGTTCCTTGAAAAAAATCATTTAAGATTCTTCATGTATTAACATACTAACTTCAGTGGCAATAAAATGATCTTGGAAATGCAATAATACATGCAATCATGTAGCAATTTTCAGTGCAATGGACAGGTACATCCTAGCATTCACATTTTAATAGGTTAGTATTAAATAGTTTGTTTGATGATATCTTTGGAAGGATGATCTAACAGAGAAATTATTCTGTTCCAAAATGGAAGCCGTAAGTATGAGGAACGCTAAACTGAGTACTAAGAGGCAAGAGACTGAAAGTCTGAACAGTGCCATTCTCTTCTTTTCCCTGCACAGAAATGCACACTCTGCAGCCAGCCTGGTGCTACTATTGGGTGTGAAATTAAAGCCTGCATAAAAACATACCATTACCACTGTGGAGTAGAAGACAAAGCTAAATACATTGAGAATATGTCACGAGGAATTTATAAGTAAGGATCTATGTAATTCCTGAATCTATAATGAAAGTTAAGATATTTCGTGGCGCTGTTTCTGCCTAACTTGACTAGTCAAGTATGTTATTAAGAAAGATAATAATATTTTCATTTTTAAATGCTATTTTTAAGTAATTGTTGACTTTACAAAATATCTCAGTTACTGCACTAACTTAAAAATTCTGTAGTGGTGTTGTAATATGAGAAAAACAATTATTTGACTTACATTTTCCTTCTTTATAAATCTGTAATTTCTACTGAGGAAACTCTGGATAATTTATGTCATTATTCCTCCCTATTGATATATTTTGTAGCATATTTCTGGTTTTCTGGGCCTGTAAGTTTCCTTACTTGCTTGCTGAACCGCTGGCGTTAGTGACTTGGCTGAGTTGAGTTGCCAGCGTGGTTGTGCCCACAAGAGGGCATTCTCTGAGCAGTGTAGTAGTAGTTCTTGAAAACTAGAATTTATCAAACTTTTGTTGGCTAGTCTTCAACCTTGTGTTCTTTATCTGTTTAACTGATGCTTGACTGAAAACCATGAATGAGTTTTAAAAGTTAGCGATCGACTTGTAGCACATCTCAAAACTACTTGAGAGGAAAGTCTGGTTTTGATAGATATTTTCAGTAAAAGTCCCCACTGTTTCTTTTATTGTGCTAGACTCTATTGTAAAAACCATAGTGGAAATGATGAAAGAGATGAAGAGGATGAAGAAAGAGAAAGCAAAAGCCGTGGCAAATCAGGCACTGACCATAATGACATTCCTCAGCAGCAGCTCAATGGAAACTAGGTATGGAAGTTACTCCTGAGCGATCTGTTACCGAGACTGAAACGCAATATACACTTAATGTAGTTTACTGCAGTGAAGTATTTAAATCTAGTGTATGCAGATAAGTACTTTTTATTGGCATACTGTAGAAAAATTGGGAGGATTTGTTGTTTTTTAAATCCAACTGACTTTGTAATGGTATAAGAAGGGAGGCCCTCATTTCTATCGCTAAATATAGATGTACTGTCAGAGCTGCTAAATGCTTTTCTGTATGATTTTAAATTTACTATTGTTTTCATCATTTTTTAAACAGGTTCAAGGGACAGAGTAATAGAACTGGGAATGGCTAAGACATCATAACTACTAATTCTTTTAAATTGTTTTCTAAAGTCAGAAAAGGGTTAGTAAGCTTTTACTGCCCAACTCTGTTAGAAATTTCATTGAACTGCCTGAAACGTTCATGTGTGTGAGCCTTCAGTAAGTGGCAGAGTTTTACATGTCAATATTATGTAGTTTGTAGTCTGCAGTGTCTGGAAAAAATGAAACACTATATAAACGATATGTAATATGTACAGAGTCAAAAGTTAAGGCAGACATTGAAATGAAGCAAGATCTATATTTCTGGACTGAATAAAAACCTTAAGATTTGGAATGTGTAAGTTGTTTAGTGGATTCATGCAATGAGGGAAAGTCTTAGCTAGTTTAATGAACAACATGGACAAGTTTGTGGTGGCAACAACCTGGTACTTTGTGAATTTTGCATTTTCTTCATACACAAGTTACGGAGGCTATACATGGGAAAGCCGCTCTCTGTTTTTGCTTGCAAAGCACACGGTAGAAAAGGACTCAGTGTACACCGAAGCACGCTTGAACATTTCAGGTTGTTCCTGTTGTGATTGCTCATTCCGCCCAGCATTGTTTGCGGGAGATTTACTTGAGCAGCTGTTGGTTCTGAGCTGTGAGCTTTAGAACTCATGCCAAAGGGCTGTAGTTCATTCTTTCTCCAACAACCCACCTCTTTCTGTGTCCCTGATCTACAAAGAACACTTCTCTAAGTGTGATTAAAACCTTACTATATAAATGTTTGGACTCTGCAGCCCAATCTCTTTTACTTCAGAGAGTTACAACTCTTAACTCACTATGGAATTTAGCCACCATATCTGACATCCGTACCTCAAGTGTTCTTTGTTGTGTGGAACACTTCATGTTTTGTCCACAATATGCGTAAAGGTCCCATATTCTGTAAGAAGAATGAGGAAACAACCTTTTTTGCTAGATTGGTATTTATTTTTTAATCTTATGACCACTATATGAGAAACTATGCTTTCCATCCTTATTGTTTTAGTGATTATTTTTTCTCTTTCTCTCAAGTCAACAATCACATCGTGGAATTCTACTCGCTGATTATTCCTTTAGGGAATAGTCAGAGCTAGGCTATACCAAACCTAACAGATCAGTCCTCTGACTGCTTTCAAAACACCTTGTCATTTCTAATGGCGATTAACTTCTTCAATTGGTCTGTTAAAGCACATTCTCAGACTTACTTAAATAAAACCAAAAAGCTGAACCTGGTCCACATGTTTGTCTGTTGCTATCGCATCACCTTATTGTTTGTTTAGGGCTTTGACTTGTTTCGCTCTGAACTCCCAACAAAACTTCTGGATTTGAAGGAAGGAAACAAGCAAATACACTGATTTGACTATAAACTGCTACAGTTCTTCTGTGATTGGTATTGCAAAAACAGCTCATTTGTAACATGAGTTTCTGTAGCATTTTTTACTTGTATTTTTAAAAGATTTAATGTGTGTCATTTGTCTTCTTATGCATTCCCTTAATGTCTTGAGGGACTCAATTGCTGTATATTGGAGTTTCTAACATTTTACCTGTTAGAATTCAATCAATTCTGTTTGCTTTCCTGGAGAATAATGCCGTTTTGAAAAGAAATATTGCTATGTACAGAAAATACTCAGTTACTGCTCTAAACATGATGCCATTGATCATTTTTATTTTGTATTTGTAACTTTCAAAATTAAAAGTGTGACTTGAATTGCAATGACAGATCGATTACTGAAATTCTCTATCAAGGTGTTTTGTTTCTCCTAGAATATGAACGTTTTTCAGCCACTCAGAACAGTTCTAGAATGCAAAATAACATCCTTCAGTGTATAAATTACTTCTAGATTTGTGCCTCAGACATGGCCCTCCCATGGAAAAAAGGCACTTTGTTTGCAGCTACTGTACTTTAACTAAGGTTGCATGGGGTAGATCTGCCAGCATACTGTTTGTATTTGAGACTGAGCTCTAATTCATAGCGTATCGGTTGCTTAGTATAACACTCAGTCCAATAACTCATCTGTTGTGAAATAAATTACCCCACTCCATGCCTTGAAGAACCAGAACAGCACTTTACCTTCAGGTAGCAGAAAAGTAAGTGACTGGTTTACCTGTTACCTCTTTGTGCTGAGATGGCCTGGCTAAACTGTCATTAATTCAGAGTTCACAGAAACAAAGTCAAAAGCAAAAATCTTATTTCAAGCCTCAAATTTGTTGTAACTGACTTCAACTCATGTATGCTGGGTAAAAGTGCCTTACAATGTAAAAATTGTATTTATATGTTCCCAAGTAGCATCACCTGCTGGGGAGTAATTCTGTCGTGGTGTTAATATTTAGAAGAAATGTACCTCAGCAGTGTATTTACTGTACATCTTACGTCCTTAATTGTAGTTTTAAAAAGCATGACAATGTATGATAGTATACAACATTTACATCATTTTTTAAAGACAAAATACTGCCATTACTGTCTTTTTATGTGTATTTTAGCTTGGAATTTCAGACAGTCTGTCTGAAAATTTTTTTTTTTTTTTTTTTTTTTTGTAAAGCAATGTAATCTTTGCAAGCATACGTTGAAGATTATTCTGGAGCATTTACTGCCTTCCCAGAAACGTTAGAAGTAATGAAAGTGCTCTATAGGTGAAATAGGTATGTTTAAATTAGTTAGCTAAATTAATGCAGTCCATTTGTTACTGAGATTTTTTTTTTTTATTAGGGACCTTCTGCTTTCATCTCACAATCAGAGAACTCATGAATTTAACAAAACTTGTCTTATGAAACTGGTTTCACTTTATTTAATTTTTTTTTTTTGCCTTTGGGCATTTCTTTTACTCACAAGAGTAGTGTGTGCTGTTTAAGACACCTGGAACCCTCTGAGAAGGGAGGCTTCTCCACAACTCACTGAATCTCTATATTAACAGATCTGCGATTGTGCTATTCCAAGAAAGGACTGTACCAAGGAAGGACAGGCATCAGAAGGATATTGCTCAAATAACTTGAGGATACAGGTAGTGTAATGCCAGAGTCTCAAGGTGTGATCAAACATTCTAGCAGTAAGCTGTGCTATCACTCCATTTCAAGGAAGGGTGAAAGGCCAGTTCAGTATCAGCATTGGCGCAGCTAGCTGGGATGAAATAGATGAGGCGATCAAAAGATGTACTCATTCAGCAGGCGTTGATCCACGGGAGGTTCTGTGATAAGGCTCTAGTAGCAGTTACACCAGCTTAACTCCTGGAGGGCAGCAATAAGTCCATCACCTACACTCCACAGTCTGATCTTTAGGTACAAAGAGATGTGCTGATCTAGAATGGTATGATTATACCGAATCTGGCCCTAAAATGTAGTGTAAAGGAAGAGAGCTTGCTTCGGACTGCTGCTTATATGAAAAATAGCTTCATGCTAAAGCAGAGTGAAAGATGAAGAGGTGATAATCTATTTGAATTATCAGACTTATCTGGCAGGTGATAATCAGTGCATTCCAAAAATATTAATATGCTGAATCAGATTGACAAGAAAATTAATCCTCATTAGATGAAATTAATCTTAAGAGAACTGAAAGTACTTTATAGCAAATGGTAACTCTTCTCCCATGTCACCAGGAACAGGTTCCACTGTATTAATGATGGAAGTTAAAAAACAGAACACAGCTCTTGATCGATATACTTGTTGAAGCAGTTTCTATATATGCATATGTATGCACATTCATTAGTCAGCAGTGACATCTCAACCCTTAAAGGATCCTGGAGAACTGTTGCTTGTCAAAAGGCACTCAGGTTAGGCTAACATTTGCAGCTTTTGCTCTAGCATACATTTACATTAGGTGTAAAGACAAGGAATGTATAAAAGAGGGTAAATGCATTCCTACTACAATGTTATGTATATTTTGTTCCTGTTATATTGGCTTTACTTCCAAAGTTGTAGTTTGCAGTATTAGTTTCTTTTTATTGGTATCCTTGCCTATATATATTCAATAAATGAGTTATGAATTTCATATTTGCATATCTGTCCTTTTTGTGAAAGTAAAACTGTCGTTTTAATGTGTAAATGCAGTATTTCCTGTTAAGGTTACAGGCCCATGAAAATTTTACCAGGAGAGAAGTGAGGATGAGTACTTAAAGTATGCCACTTACTCAGTGGTAACTCTGCGTATCTGTATATTCTTCTTAACTTGGTGCAATGGTAAGCTGCATTGCATTTACCACGAGATAGTAATGTGAAGTGACCGTCTCACTGAAGGTTCTCATTCTTGCCTTTCAATGAAATTTCTTTTTTTTTTTTTCTTTTTCAAAAGCGAATTAATTTAGACTAAGATACCAAGGGAATGCAGAGTGTAATACAGTTACACTGCAATGAGCAGCTACATCCAGGATGCATTTTAGAAGAGATTAACAAAAGATCACTTGGAAAATGCTGCATTCATCCAAATAGGTAACTGCCTGTAGTGAGACAGCAATACCTTCCAGTGTTTTAAAGTATCCAGAAATGTGATGGGAAAACTCCACAGGAGGAAGGGTACTATTGGCTTATTGATGAAGATTTTGTTTTCTAAAAACAGCTACGTGCTCTTACATCATCACCTTAAGCAAGAGTCAATTTAATTAGCATAGCAGGTATTTACTGTGACCTAAGCAAAATCACATCCCCAGTCAGCACAGACTTTGCGTGTCAGAAAAAAATTGTCATGCATCATCTGCAAATAAGAGTTGCCAAATGATCAGGTCTGGTTGATGAGGTTAAATTACTGATACTGTGATTCCACATCCATCACTGCAAAGGTTTCCTGAAGAGGTTGATTTAAGACTTTTATAATAAAAGTTGGGAGTAGTTTCACCATATGGATTTTGATGCCATGGAAATAATTACTTGATGCATGATTACTTTATTTGCTCTATGTTTTTGTGTTTTAATTAGATCAGCTGGGATCTTTGAAGGAAGTGCAGGATATTGTTGAGGAGTGTTCTCTCTTTTGTGGATCTGACTCCTTACTGGAATAGCTGGTTACTGAAATCTTGGAATAATGGAGGAGGGACCCATAGATGCAGGCGCAAAATACTTTCATTGTCCTTGCATTGTGTGATGTTAGGGCAGAACAGTGAATACTTTGAGGGCTCTCAGGTCTTCGCTTAGAGCAGCTCTACTTTGCCGTAGGTAACACATTGCAGCACAAGCACAACAGCCGTTATCCTCACGCCTAGACCAGATACCCTGTGTGGTAAATGAGTTTCAAGCGTTGGAGACAAAAGGGGGATGCTGTAAACTCTGAGGGCTCAGCTTGTCTCTCTGTTTCCACCTGTCTGTTCAGAACTCTGGGTCAACAGTGTAAGCTTGAAAATTCATGGAACAGTCTGTGAGCATCTTAAAGGAAGAAAGATCAAATTGTGTCAAACTAGTGTTGATCCTTCTACATCAAGTTAAGTTTCTTGAAGAGAGGAGGAGCAGTGGGCACAGCTTTAAGTGACTCTAATGATCTTCTGTAAGAAAGGGGAATGTGGTCTGACACCAATGTAAAAGTGAGGACATAAAAACCTGTCCGGGAAACTCAGCGTAATTATGAATCATTCACAGTCAGACTGTAAGGATGTATTGCGTGAGATTCCCTACAGTTGTGCTCTGATTTGATGTTATTTGCTATTTTCATTAACATGGCATATGCTGGTTATGTTGTAGGGAGCACCAGACTTGAGCTAACTACTGACCAGGTAAAAGACAATTACAATTCAAATGAACTTGATAAATTCAAAAGAGTTAGAATGTGATTCAGTAAATCCAGCAATGGATTTGACAAATGCAGATCTGTACACTTCAGCAGAATCAATGATCAGCGGAACAAATACAGAATGAGACAGGACAAGCTGCTAGGGCAGCAGTTGTACAGAAAAGTTCTCGTGGGGTTACAGCCAGTCACCAGCTGAACATGATTCAACAGCATCCTGTTCCTGCAAAAAAACCCCAACTGTTGTTGAATGTACAAACAGTCTGTAAGATACATGACATGGTCCTTCTTCCTCATGTGGTAGTAGAAAGCCTTTGTTGGAACATGGTGTCCAGCTGTAGGCATCACACTTCATGGAAAATGTGGAACAGCTAACCAGGGATGATAGGATGGAAGATTGGGCTTGTTTCAAGGTAATAGAATCATAGAATGGTTAGAGTTGGAACGGACCTTCAAAGGTCATCCAGTCCAACCCCCCTGCAAGAAGCAGGGACATCTCCAACCAGATCAGGTTGCTTAGAGCCTCATCCAGCCTGGCCTTGAACGTTTCCAGGAACGGGGCATCCACCACCTCTCTGGGCAACCTGTTCCAGTGATCTACAACTCGCATTGTAAAAAAATTTTTCCTAATATCCAATCTAGATGTACTTCCCTCTATTTTAAAACCATTACCCCTCGTCCTATCACAACAGGCCCTGCTGAACAGCCTCTCCCCATCTTTCCTGTAGCCCCCTTGAGGTACTGGAAGACCGCTATCAGGTCTCCCCGGAGCCTCCTCTTCTCCAGGCTGAACAGTCCCAACTCTCTCAGCCTGTCCTCACAGCAGAGGTGCTCCAGCCCTCTGATCATCTTTGTGGCCCTCCTCTGGACCTTCTCCAGCTGGTCCATGTCCTTCTGATGTTGGGGGCTCCAGAACTGGACACAGTACTCCAGGTGGGGTCTCACCAGGGCAGAGTAGAGGGGCAGAATCACCTCCCTCGACCTGCTGGCCACGCTCCTCTTGATGCAGCCCAGGATGCCGTTGGCCTTCTGGCCGCAGGGACTCATTGCCAAGTCATGCTGAGCTTCTCATCCACCATCACTCCCAAGTCCTCCTCAGGGCTGGTCTCGATCCATTCTCTGCCCAGTCTGTATTTGTGCCTGGGATTGCCACGATCCAGGTGCAGGACCTTGCACTTGGCCTGGTGAGACAGGAGAGACATGTTTTCAAATTGCTAAGAGGCAGACACAAAGAAGCAGCACATAAACACTTTCCATCACTGCTGCAGGTAGGACAAGAAAAATAAATGACATTGCAGCAGGAGACATTTAGCTTAGCCATCAGAATGGGCAGTTGGCCTTGACAGCTGGAATAGTTAAACTCTGGAATACCTTTCTGGGGCAGGTTGTGGAATCGCTGGAATTTGAGATTTTAAAGGAAAAGTTAGTGGGCATCTTATGGGGCTGGTGCAAATGTAGGCTGGAGGTGCTGGGGATAAGGCTAACTGAAGTGCTTCCCAGTTTGTAATTTTTATGCTGCCCTCATAGATTTTCACACTACGGCCTTCTGCAAGGGAGCTGGAGAGCTACTGTTCTGGAGCAAAACACTGCGCTGGCAGAGCTCCTGAGCTTGACTTCAAGGCTCACAGCCATGTGTTTCCTTTTTCATCTTTTCTTTTAAAATAGCACTTGTGGTAATAACAACATCTGTGGGGAGACTGGCATGCTCTTGTGGAGTGGCCCACGGCTGCATAGTTAGTACGAACTTTCCGACACCACCCAGCGCAAAGCAGTCTCCACTCTTCCGTTTCAAATTTTTGGGAGTGTTTCAGCACTCCAACTTTTTGAGTGAATGTGTCCCACGCCTTGAATGTACATTTCTACTGTGTAAGAATAAGCGAAGTGACAACAGTGCTTTATACGAACACGTGTGGGATTACTGCACGCAACTCCTTGATGCGTCATAATCGTGCGCGCTCGTGTACTGGGATGATACAGAGTTTGGAGTGATTGATATCTTACCCAATCTTTACGGAATTATTGTGGCAGGAATCTTAAACACATATCTGAGTTTTTGCCAGAGATGGTCTCTTACTTTGTTTAAACCTAGTTCTCTGCTTTTATTTATCCTAAAACAACATTCCAGCTGAGAAGAGAGCAACCGAGGCTGGTGCTGCCTTGCTTTTTATTCCCTAGATAGACGTGCAGATTGCTTGGCACACGTGCAATACCCTATTTCACACTGCTGGCCAAAAAGATTTCCATATTCCTGTGCAAAGACTCCCGTCAAGCTCCTGCTTGCCAGTGGAGGGCATTACAGAGGCTTGGGGCAGGGGGAGGAAAAAAGCTCACTCCCTAACGGTATGCTAAAAATAGGCTGGTGCTGTGCAAACAGCTTTGCTGGGAACTTCCTTCTGGCATGCAGCCATGCAGCTGCCTTGTAGTTTTAAGCCTAGATACCTCTCCAAAACAAGAAGTCACTGAAGTTAAACGCAGTCAGCAACGCTTTTCATCTTATTACTCCCTGCTGTGTTGTATCAATTTTAGCTTCTTCCAGAGTGCAGGTAGCTTACTCAGGATCTAAGTTCAAATTTTTTACTTAAACCATGGTTAAGACTGACGCTGGCAATCCCTGAAGTCTGCAAAGTTCAAAGGAGGGTGGAGGCCTTTAATCTAAAAGTTTAATACTCAGGTGACACATCCAAAAAGTGCTTTCCTGCAGCGTAAGAATGGCAGTAGCTGGGCTGCAAAAGGTTTTTAAACTCTTCAAATTGCTGTTAACTAAACGTCCTTAAATCCTGATGTGATGATATGAAATTGGAAAGTCAGTTCCTTAAATGAGACTTATTTTAAAAAGAATAAACACAAGACACAAGACTCTCTGGGCAGCTGGACTGAATGACAGAAGTGATTCATTCACGCCTTGAAGCCTATGAGTTCTTTCGTTTTGCCGTATTTTCCAGTGATTTTTACCTACTTACTAGTGCCAACATTTTGCCCTAAAATAAATCACATCACATTCTTCTGTATGTTTTGACTATGAAGACTGATGTTGCAATTTAAGTATAAAGTTTCCTTGTGCTTTGTTTCAATGGTTGTTGATTGTTTAGACATAACAAGATTCACATTTTCCTTTGTCGTGATTTCTTATTTGTAGCAAGAATATTTTCCAAGAGAGTAATTACATCTCTGGATCCTTTTCAGCTATTTTACAGGAATCACTGAAAATGTAGTAATTTTGCATAGCTGTTTTTTCCCTCCTGATTTTTTATTGTTGAATGCTCAGCTTTTATTTCAATCCTTTGTATCCAATTATCTGATTTGTGTGGCAATTAAAGAGAAGATCAGTGTCATTGTACTTTACATTCTTTTTAAACTCTCATCAATAGCAGGACCGCACTGGTCTCTAAGTCTGTAATTTAAGATGCACTTGGCAGGGGTTCAAAGAGACAGGAGCTCTAGTCTGTCTCACTTCCCCTTGGAAAGCCTTTCTGATGCTGCCGAACAATATTTACACCAGAAGGGAACCGAGTTTTGGAAAACTTTTCCACACTCTGAGGAAACCAAGCAACCTGAGACTTAGATAAGCCTTGGTGAATTTAAAAACTATTGATGCTATCACCGTGTAAAATATCAGATAGCACAGATTTACAATTTGAGGAGTGGATTTCAGTTATTAGATAAAATTAAGAGCAGAGGTTTGGCAAAAAAAAAAAAAGTTATTTAAAGCAAAATTCTCCTATTGTCGTCTTTGTTGAGCACTTTTATAATATCTTAGATTTCTGCAATTATAGGTACAGGTGCTCTGTTCTGCAGTTAACTGAACATACTGTTTGCTGAGTAGCGTTAGTGTCTGGAGCCAGAGAGGTTCAAAAAGCATCAAGCTTATTTCTTTTTCTGGAACCTTCAGCTTTCTAGCTATCTGGAGAGAGGGTCCAGATGAGGTCCTGTTTTCTCTGTCCCAGAAGAAAGGTGGTTTTGTCCCCTTGCCATGGGGCCTGGCTGTTTTGAGAACAGTTCTCCCCCTTCACATCCCTGTCTGGTGGGGTTTTTCAGGGGCAGATTTCCAGTGGGTCAAGCAGGATTCTGGGTGGGTGACATATAGTACACAGGAATTCTAGCTCCCTGTTCTTTATCTTAGGATCCTATAAATTCACTTATTTCTCCTTTTAAATGTAAACACTGGTGTTGTTCTAAAAACACTCTTCCACCAAACTATCTGACTCAGTCCTGACTGGGCATCTGTTCCAGTGTTGCACCCTTAACCCAAATCCAGATTCAGGGTCTGGTGTTACACCTAGAACAGTGTTTAATATTTCAGGATCCGAATGATGATTTTGCCCACTCACACCGTACAACTCAAAAGGTCTTGCAAAGGGAAAGGGAGTCCTGAAGTAGTTCCCTCCCAGCCTGGCGTGTGCCTTCTCTCTGCTTCCCCTGTAATCTGCCCAGAGAAGATTTCTGAGATACTTGAACGGCTGCCACGATCTGCATGGGAGGCAGGGGCCTTGGCATGCAAGCTCTGCCACCTGATGCCTGGGCTGCATTGAGACAGCGCCAGCTGGATCTGCAAGCCTCGGCAAATGCCGCCTTCTATCAGCGAGTTATCTGATCGGGTTGCTGCCTCGTGGTCTCTCACTGGTCTTCCTCATTCTTCTGCCCTGTTGCTGAAACAGTTTTGCCACCTCCTCTTGCCTGCTCTCCAGTTTCTGTCCTCATTCGACAGCCTCTTTGTCCGTGCTGGTATCAACACGTTCCGGAGTTTTTATTTTTTAAACAATCCCTGCGTCTGGCTCACCTGCGTGTAACTGTACAGACACCTCTTCTGAGACACGCGGCACAGCTAGTCTACAGCTTTTTAGAAAGCCTTCCTGGGGTTTGCAGGCAGGTCCTGCACTCAGGTGCCCGCTGAAAGCAGATTAACCTGTTCATTCCTCAGGAAGCAAATGAGCAAGGGGGGAAACCCCACATCTTTCCCTCGCTCCCCTTCCCTGGTGGGAAGACCTGCCAGCACCAACCACCTGCATTTGGAGTCGTCCAGCCTTCCCTCAGACTTCAGTTGAAGGTACGGCACAAACGAGCTTCCAGTGCAGATATCCTGGGCTGAAGTTCTGCTGCGGGGTTCCCTTGGCTTCTTGCTAGCACGCTTTCATCTAAACATTCACCAAAAAAACGGAGGATCTGTTAAGTAAGTTGTTGGCTAATACAGGCTGCTCGAGTTTAGCAAGAGCACTTCCCGTGCACAGCCCATCTCTCCCAGAAGTCATTTTATGCCGGTGTAGTCCTAGGAGTTTGCTGCACGCGCTTGTTGCCATGTGGATATCTGTCCAGTCCTGTGCTCCCAGAGACCATTTAATTTCGAGGAAGCCAGCGGATTAAGGTGGCTGCCATCAGTCACATTAATTTTGGTGAGGTTTGCACGGAAATGTGTCATGTAGAGGCTTCTGGGTCACCCAGGTATCTTGTTGATGCGAGTGCTCCTGAATGAGGGGAGCAGAAGAGTTCTCCATGTTACTGGCATGGTACCTGTTGTTAATGCTTGCTGCAGGGTGAAGAAAAGACTCTGATTTGCATTACTGGTCTTGGCCCTGCTCCTTGTTCTGCTTTGCTTTTGCAAGGGATTGCTGGGGACCTCAGGTGACTTCTTCAGCGTGAGAAGAGCAATGCGTGCAGTCAAAGGAGATGGGTGGGAGGTGTAGAAGGAGCTTACCTTGGGCTTTACAGTGTCCGTGCGCGCGGGGTTTCCAGTGCCACGTGACAATGTCTAAAAAACACTGGTGGTTTCCCTCATGCAGCAGCAGCGATGCTGCACGTGCTTGCAGCAAACGGTTAGCGTAAGAGCTCTGAAGGCAGCTGTGCAGCCAGCACAGAGCTATTGTAATGTTAAACTCATAGTTTTTTACTTTTTGCTGTGTCAAAAGTCAGTGACTCCATCAGGCCACATTGTTCAGTGAGTCAAGCTGAGCTTAAAAACCAGCTGTTACAAACAAAAAAAAAATGAAGAATACCTTCCTAGTAGTTACATTGCTCAGGCTTCAACCTTTGTGTCAACACAGGTTAAAAAAAAACCAATATCCTGTGGGCAGGTCTCCAGATTTCAGGTGTGCCTTCCTCCCTGTCCAAGCCATTTCTCACAGCTTTCCCGTGCCTAAGGAGCAGGTTCCCTGGAAAGCGGGAAAAGGAGCAAGCCCAGACCTCAGAGCTGCTGGGGGGAAGGTGGGCGCCTCACGTCCTCGGTCCCAGCAGCGGGGCTTGGGCTACGCAAAGTCTTTGGGGTCTCCAAGGGCCCCACAGCAAGAAATGGTGCTTCAGTTCTGGCAGCACTGAGCCCATGCCAGCTGCTCTGTTCGGTGCTGGGATCTGCCTTTGCTTGTTTTCAACCATTTTTAAGATAATCCTTGTTTAAATTTCTGCAGGCCCTTAGGCTAGCTGGACCTTGGCAGCACGCTGGCACTCAGTAAATACCGTGGGGCAGTACTTTGGCGTGTCTTTAGGTGTGCAGAGTGCCAAGCGCCAGCCCCTCCGCTGCGTTGTGACAGACGCCGTCGCGTGTCTGGTCCTGCTGAAGCAGGACCGCTGGGCTGATTCTTAACGGATGTTTGCAAACGGAAGCCGATAAATGCCATAAATACCAGCCCAAAGTGTGCATTGTCTGCTGCATTCCAGGTCGGCATTTCTGAGGATGGTTGGCATTTTGTGATAAGACAATGCGGAGTGTTTTGTAGCAGTTGGGTAGTTCTTGTGTCAGTGACCGTTCCTTGCACTACTGAATAAAGAGCAAAATGTCTGTAATTCCTCCAGCCCCCTGCCTAGAGTGTGAAAACCTTTTTTCCTCCGAAGGCTGATGTGAAAAAGGAAATTACATACAGCTCCAGAGGAGTGCATCGGGTCAGAGGTTTTGCGCATTTTCATTTTGGTACGTACATTGCCATGTATTAACTGAACGGGGAGAGAAAACTCGGTAAACTCCCATCCTCCGGGAAGTCCCAGTCTTGAAACAAGTAAGTAGATAGGCACCACTTTCCAAAATCCACGGAGACTGTCACCACTGAGAATCCCTTTGATGACTAATTTCTGCAAAAGTCAACAAGATGGAGAACAGGAATAACATTATTTTACAAGGTATTTTGCAACAAACATCTATTCCCTATTTCTTAGGAAGGGTGTGTCTCTTTTTAAATGTTGTTTTGGTGCATCTGGCTTCCTCTACCATTTGAAACATCAGGCTAGAAAAATAATTTTAGGCTATTTAAATTACCAGTCAGAGTGGAGAGATTTCTCCATAGCCATGATGGGATGTTTGCATGCTAAATTTGTATTTTGCTGAATACTCTATATATCCTCTTCTGAGATATTTCTGGTTAATATGCCTTAGATATTCTAGGTTAATATGCCTTGAATTCTTCATTTTTTTCTGCATAGACTAATTTCTGGTCACAAGGGAGTCCTGCTGGTCTCAGTTGTTAATCTGCTGAAAATTCGTTGTGCTCTGTTTTTTTAGGAGTCCTGTCTTGTGAAAAAAAAAAACAAAAATACAAAAACAAACAAAACCCAGCAGATAAATTCTGCTAATTCCCTGTGAGTCACCCAACAGCAATGGCAAAGCTGGGAGGAAAAATGGGGGGAAGAGGAGGATTGGTGAATGGGTGGTGACCTGAAGCACTGACTCAGAGCACACTATTTCAAGTGTTTCCAAGGACGAATACTCAGTTGTTTTCCCCAGGTATCCCGCCGCTGGGGACATGTGGTTACCAAGCAAGGTTCTTAAGTGTTTTAATAAAGTTACATACAACTGGTGCTGACACAGACCATGGTTCACTGGGCCTGAGCACTGAGATATACTGGAGTGGCAACAGAGGACAAAATAATTATAAATTGGGAATCTACTCAGAGACACAAAATATTTGTTAAATTATTTTGCCTTCTAAAAAGCTGTGCATACCAGAGAAATCAGAATATTGGCTCTCCCACCTTACGCATCATCTACCCAGAAAATGTGCAGCTCCCAGATACCTCTGCATGCCCTCTGCCTTCACCCTGCCCTGCAAACCTCCGTGGCTCCCGAACCCGCAAGGACAGAACTGGCCATCTACTAAATCCGTTGCTGATCTCAGCTGACCAACTTCCTGTAATATCAGCAAATATTTCTGCTTTTGTAAATCTGTTCTTCCCTCCATAACGGGGTGCCAGCAGGACCAGGAATGCTTTGGATCTAGAAATGCGCTGGTTGGCAGGAGGAACAAAGAAATTGCTCACCCAGAAGGGCAAAACAGGACTAATGCTTTTGTCTGCTGGGGAGAAATCGCACAAAGTCAAGCCAACAACTTTTGGATGCAAGCAGAAAGGTGTCGTTGTAAGCTACTTTTAATGGCAGACGTTGATATGGGTCATTAATAAGAAATGTCTTCAGTAACTAAAATAAAAGCAGATCCTGAGACGCTTCTGTGGTTGAATGGTCTCTCGACAGATACTGCCCACTGCCCAATGTCAGTCTCTCCCTGAATTTGACAGGGCAGCTGCTGTTTTTCCCAACCTTCTGGAAATAGGCCAGCTACGACATGTTCCTGATATTAGTTAGCTGCAGGGCGTATTTCATTCTGCTGCTCTAGGCAATTTGATAAAGGCTCCTTCCTCCCCCTCCGGAGTTAACCCGCCCAAACTGTAGCTGAACACCTCGCTGCAACAATACTGCACTCACTAGGGATCCTGCTATTTGCATGTTAAAATTTGCTTAAATTGGTTGTTTCATACAAAGGAATGTATGTTTCATACATACATTGATTTCATTGTGTTTTCTGAGCGGACAGGAGTAATGCTAGATGAGTATCACCAGTCGACTGCTACAGCTTTTTATGAATAAAGTTATTTTTTAAGAATCATTACCCTTTTATTGACACCGAGTATAAAATAAAATAAAATAAAACTTGGTCTCCACCCCTTAGAGAAAGAAGGGGAAAGTCTTCAGCGGATATGTAACTGTTTGAGCTAGAATCTAAGAAACCATTAATTTCCATTTGTACTGTTGCATTGTCCTTAACTCCAGACCTACAGGAAGAGTTGACACTCTTTGCTTTTTTTTTTTTCCCCCCCCCTATTTGAGACCACAGGAGCTATCCACACATTTCCATGCTTTCTTATTATTTTACCTCAAGATCAATTTTTTCCTTCAGACCATTAAGGATATGGACGGCATCTGTAGGCACGGTTCAGCCTCATCCCCCATCAAATGGAGAGGCACTTAGTAAGTGCATCTTCTGTCCACCCCACGCGGGGAGGGGACAGAGGTGCAGGGGATCTCGTGTGTGGGGGAAAGTGGCACCAGTCACTTTCTTTGCTTAGAGAAAAGGCACAGCCATTACTGACTCTGGCCTCCTTTTAAAGCATATCAGTTCCTTGCTCGGTCAGATGTGGAGTGGCATCTGCACAAAGTTCCCTGTACCACGCCAGAGCGATGGTCGGTTGCTAGCTGTGACCACACTAAGGCTGCAAAGGAAGGTGGAGGAGAAAAGTCCTACAATATATTCAGACAGTTGGGCACCCAGGGACTGGACCCCTGCAAGCGATCAACTGGAGCCCCCAAGCATGCGATTCGGTTATCACAATTGTCCTGACGCTGACACAAAGCTGCCGGCGTCGTTGGTGTGCTGAGGTCAAGGCAGGTGACCCTGCCCTGCCCGAGATGCCCGACACCCCAGTACCCACCGTGCCGGTTGGAGGGGTGTTTTGGGTGTATTTTCCCCACGCCCTCAGCTGTCAGGGGGCTGAATTTCCTATGCTCGGGGAGAAAGAGGCTCCACTGATCCTGCCGTTCACAGGAAGACTCGGAGCGATGCACACAGTCCCTTACACGAAGTCGTGGTGCAGGACAGGCCTCTCCTCCAGGAGATGGAGGAGAGGAGCCTGGCCAACACCCAGCAAGACACGGGTGTTCCTGCCGTCCGTGGAGCCGCTCCAAGGATGTGAACACCTATCGGAAGAGCATCCTGCGTCCCTGGTTTTGGGGAGACGGCAATTACACGCCCTGTTTCCCGCTGGGGTAGGAGTGATCCTCCCAAGGAGACATGAGAGGACAGGAAACATCGCGTTGGGGAGGGAAATATCGACTCTGAAGACCCAGGGATGGGGGACACCTGCATCCCTGTGGGAACGGGGACAGCCCTAACGAGGGAAGGGCACCCGCCATGGCACTGGGACGGCCCCGGCACGGAGAGGGGACCCGCGCCGGGCACACACCTCCGGGGCAGCGGTGCCGCCGGGGCTGAGGGCGGGTGTCCGAGCCTCCGGGGAGGCGGCTGCCGGCGGGGCCGCCTCACCCCCGTCCCTCTCTCCCTCCTCAGCCCCCGCGCCGTGCCGCGGCCGGTGCAGGCCGCCGAACTGGGCGGCGGCGCCGCGGCCATGTTGAGGGCGGGGAGCGCGGAGGCGGCGCCGGGGCCGCTGCGGGGCGCGGCGCCTCCCAGCACCTCGCCGCCCGCTGCCGCCGCCGCTCCTCCTCGCCGCCCAGAGCCGCCGCCGCCGGCGGGCCGCCCCCGCTCCATGGAGACCCCCAGCCCCTGCATCGTGGTGAGTGCGGCCCCCGGCGCCGCCGCGGCCTCCTCCCGCCGCGGGGGAGCCGGTCCGCTGCCGCCGGGCCGGGGGCTGCCGGGCGCCTGAGAGGGGTCTCTCCCGCCTTCCCGCCGCCGGCTGAGGGGAGGGGGGTCCCGCCTGCCCCCCGAAATCTGGTGATCCGTGAGGGAGCGGGGCGGGAGCGGGTGGGAACTGTCCGTCAGCGGCGGGAGCCGCCGCCCGCCGAGTCACCTTGAGGGGAGCCCCGGCCTCCCGGCGCCGGGCCCGGGGCTCCCTGCCCTGCCCTGCCCTGCCCGCCGGCCGCGGCGCTTCCCGCTCCCCCGAGCGCTGCCGGGGCGGCCGGGCCCCCTCCCGCCGCCGGGCAGCGCGGGGGTGGGTTCGCGGTCACGCGTGGCGTCTCGGAAGGATTTAAAGCCGGAGTTGCCGCCTTAAGAAATGAAGGTGAAGCAAGTTCCCACCAGAGACCAGCCCGGCGCGGCACAACTTCCTATTCCTGTTGCTTTTCGCAGCGTGCTGGGGAGGCACCGGCTCGGCGGCGAGAGGCGGGAGTGCGCCGAAAGCCGCCTCAATGTTTAAATTAAGATGCGTTTTCGGAGGAAGAGCACTCGGGGGATGTTTTGTTGCATCGTTGCTGTATCTGCTAAGGCGCTTGCATCTTCATTTTTATTATTTTTTTTCCAAGCCGGTGCCGGGTGCTTACGAGATGCATGTGGCATGGCTGGGAGCCGTGCCGGCTGCAAGGCTGAGACTGTAAATCCCTGCAGTCGATAAAAAAAAAAAACCGCTAAAATCTGTAGGAAGGGCCCATTCCCTACCAAGTGCGGAAAGAAAGGTTTAGTAGACACGCTAGATAGAACGATGTGTCTGAACCACAGGAAAATACCATGTGTTTTGGGTGGGACTTATGTTATTGCTTAAAATAAAAGCCCGCTCCGGATTGCAAGGACTCGGTGCCTGAGCCGGCTGCGTGGGTAGCTCATCCAGGGTCTTTTTTTCGATGGGAGGGTGAAATGCTCTCGAAATTCCCCATGTGAAGTACTCATAAGGGATTATACAGCAAAAAAAAAAACCCCGTGTAAACAGTTGGCTGATCATTGGCCAGGTAAGTGCTTCCTCGGGCACTGAAATAAGATTGTGTCCCGCAAGGCCAGCGGTAGCCGAAATGGGTACTGAAAATGCCTGCCCTGGTGAACTGTCAGTAATAAGCTTTGGTTTTCCCTCTGAAATTCTTAACTTCATTTTACATGTAGTAGCATTCAGCTGCATAACCAGAGAGCGAAGTAATTAAAAAAACCCACATTGTCATTTTCAAGTCCCGGCAGGGTTAAGGTTCGGGGAAGGCTGTTCTTGATGCTGTGTGACAGTATGTCCTGAACCTCAGCAGTATAATTATATACATATGCTAATCCCTTGTCCTAATTAATATACACTTGCTAATACTGCAGGCTGTTTCATACGGAGAATTTGCCCGTGTGGAGCAGGTTGCTGAAGTAGGGCTTTAATTTCAGATGCTGAAAGATCTTGAACCTCCTTGTTTTGCAGATGGTGGTCTGAGAAGCCTCGCTTCACAGCAACATAACTTGTCACCCTCATAGCTATCTTGTCTTGTCCTGCAAACTGGCTCCTATGTTTTGTTATGATTTCGTGTTGTGGAGGTTTGGAAGACGTCCATGTCAAAACCTCTGCTTGCTTAATTGCAAATGCAGGTTTTGCGTTACAGTAGTAAAAGCAAAGGTGTTAAAAGGCCCCTTGATTTTTGTTTATTTTTTAATAGAATAAAGAGATGCATTGAGGTGTAGTAGTTTCATTGGCCTGCTCTCTGATGTAGGAGAATGTTTTTAGGACTTAATTTCTTTCCCACATTGTACTGCACAACAGGTCGTGTGGTATTTCAAGCAACTCTTGTGAACTGTGGGTTCTGTTAGATTACACTTTATGCTGTGTTCAGTGTGACTCATTTTTTTTTTCATAGAGAGGGAAAGTACGGTGATCCTCATGAGCATAATGGGTTTGATAGTTCACTGAATAAAGCAAAGGACTTAGAGTTTCTCACCATGGACTTTCTGTAAGGCTTTGTAGAAATCTCACTTTATTTCCTTTTCAGATTGGCGATGATGAACAAGGTTACGACCTGGACTTGTTCTGCATACCGAAACATTATGCAGATGATTTGGAAAAAGTCTATATTCCTCATGGGCTCATCATGGACAGGTTTGTTTGACTGCAGACAGTACACTGCTCCAGCTGATTCCATGACGCTGGAATAAACAATCTTCCAGTGATGATTTTGCTGCCTGGTGACTGTCTAAATAGATTACATTTAATTAGAGACTAAGAAGTACAAGTGCTAATTAACTCTTTCTTGTTTGGCTTCTAAGAGTTTGTACATTTGCAGTTATGCTGTTGTTTGGAAATTTGTTACAATTCTCAAGTGAAATTTTATGGTGCTCAGCAATCTACAACTTTATTTCCAATGTTTCTTAAAACCTATTTAGAAGATATTATTTGTTGTGCCAGTTCAGTCTGAAAATTATTGTAGTCTCTTGAATTTCCGTAAGATATTAAAAAAAGTAAGTTATTAGTGACATAATCTTAGACTTTCTCATGTTCGTATGGTAGATAAGTAATATCCAACTCTCCCCTGCCTTTTGGGAAAGCCTCTGCAAATATCAATCTGTCACTTCTGTGGTTGCTGAAATCTGTGATGTGCTGTGGAAGTTTTATCTTCTGTGATCGGAAACTGGTGTATAAGCCTACAAGACATTTTTGTTTTACTTTATGTTTGATAGTTGCTAATTCCCTTTAAGAGAATGAACAAAAAAACATCAGTGAAACAGTGGTTGGAGCCCCACAACCATTTAAGAGTGGTTCTGGGTGGATTTTCCTGAGGATCTGGTGAATAGGAATGCATCTCGATTTTGTGCTGTTCTGTTTAATTAGATACAGTAAACACTCCTATAAAATGTTTTTTAAAATATAGTAAAAACTTTGCACTGGAAGTCCGTATAGAGGAAGAAATTGGACAAAGTACACGTCATTAAGTAATTGATGTAAAATTTATAATAGGCTTTCTCTGAGAAACCTGCTGTCACCTAGCAGACAATAGATACATACCATGCTTTCTAAAATAAATTACAGGATAAATTTAGAAACAATGATTGCAGAAAAACGGTGCAGTGTTCTCTTGCTCAGCTTCATTGGTATTGTATTTTGCAGTTAGGACAAATTTCTGGCATTCTTGCTTGGCAAAATAACCATAAACTCTCTAGTTTACAATTTGAGAATTTTCTTGCTCCTCAGTTAGCGAGGGCTGCTGCCTTTTTGGTTGTGTTGGCTTTTGTTGCCGTGTCTGTGTGGAAGCCGAGCCTGTCTTTGGAAGGTGAAAATGTGCCTTCGTGTTGCCTATCTGGCAGTGAAACAGCTTCAGGGTGCTAAGATTTGCTTTGCCTGAGTGTGACGTATGAAAACAAAGGCGTTTGGCAGTGCTACTGTTAGATTAACCTTGAAAAGCAAAAACTTTGTTGACCAATAATGTGTAAAAGTGACTGAAGTGCTAGGCAAATATTTCTGAGCAAAATGTTTCCAAGTTGGATGCCTGTGTTTATTGCTGTTGGTAGTATAAACAGTTGCTGCTATAGTAAACAAATGAAAGGTTTTATGACAGCTGACTCTTTCTTGGTTTTGTACAGGACCGAGAGACTGGCACGAGAAATTATGAAGGGCATGGGAGGACACCACATCGTAGCACTCTGTGTACTCAAGGGTGGCTATAAATTTTTTGCTGATTTGTTAGACTACATCAAGGCACTGAACAGGAACAGTGACAAATCAATCCCCATGACTGTTGACTTCATTAGGTTGAAGAGTTATTGTGTAAGTATCTCTGCATTACTGTGCAATTTTTATATAGATTTGACTAACTTCAATTTTTTTTACAGAGGTGGTTTAATATTGTTACTACCAGAATGTGCTGATGTTAAACAAATAATTAAGGGAACTAAGAGTCACAAGCTAATTTACTCTTTCTCTACCTTATTGTTCATCTGTTTTCTTTTAGACCTTGATATCTCTGCAGCCCAGTAAAATCCTGACGTAGAGCAGAGACACCCTTTCCATGTCCTTTACTTGTTACACAGTTTTCTTTCTGCCCACTACCCTGTCTCTAAAGCTGTGGCTGTAGAATAATACAGAGTGTTCTCCTGGAACTATGGTTACAAAAATTTAATTCTAGGAATTTTTATGTGGCTTAGACATCATTCATTGAAGAGGAAGACTTGAAAGCTGCAAAAATTGTTATACTCGAGCTCCCCATCTCATATTTTGTTTGCCTCAGCCAAACAATGAGCAAAATTAGCTGTATTTGGCCTTGAGGAGATATTAAATTCTTAAACCTTAGATTTACGATTAGTGGCCTCTGAATATGGCACTACCCTTTCAAGACTAGGTGTAGGTTGCCTTGGGTTTACATTTATGGAAAATAATTTATTTTCATTTTGAACACAAGGATTTAACTTTATAAGGAAATTGAACATTCAGTAACATGAGGTAACGTGTAAGTTTTATAGAAGGAAGCGTGAGGTTATGCTGTGCAGGTCAAAGGAAGAAGCAGATGTATGTTAGTACTGTATGCTTCCTGACTTACCGACAGATCTTGTGTTTTCAGGATGGTATTTATGATTTGTTCCGTAAGACCATCTGTAGCATGGGAATAATTACATTTTTTGATTTCAGTTCAGAGAGTTTGAATAAATTGTTTCTTAAGGTTATGCTGTTAGTTCTCTCTTGGCAACTTTGCATTCAAATCAGCAGTGTAGGCTACTTGTTGCAGTTGTAGACACGTGCGTATTCCAGTAGGAAAAAATAGAGACTACTAAATGGGATACTCAGCCTCATCTTTCATTTCATTAAACTCTGAAACCAGAAACGAAGTTATTTGCAGACTTGGTTTGGACTGTCGAAGAACTTCATAAATTCACGATCGCTGTTAAGTGATCTGTTAACATTTCACGGCGAAGCTCAGGACGGCGTGAGGCTTTGGTCAAGTCCGTTGGCAGGGCGAGTGGCCCTGGCTGCCTGAGGCGTACAACGCCTGGCTGTCCAGGGGTTACCTGGAAACCACGTTCACGTTGGCTGAACGTGAGGCAGTAATTTAGCTATGCTCTGTAAGGAGAAGGCAAGGCTGGGCAGAAGGTTCGTGCCAGCCTTTGGTTGTATCTCTGTGCTTGTGCACCGTATTTAAATCAGTGGGCAAGAGCTGCTTGACACCCTTTCCTTCTCCTCCCCACAAAAGATTCAGGCTCCTGCTGCCACTCCATTTAACCACTAAGCTACCACAAGTGCGTACATTTTGCCTGTAAAAGCCACAATAGAAAGCTGAACATCTCTATTACACGTTAAAGAGTAGGAAATGATGACTCCCACCTTTTTTCTGGTGAGGAAATTGTGTATATTCTGCTCTCTTCAAGCAACACTTTGAATAACTTGCTTGTCTTGTTTAAAAAACAATATAAAGACTACACCCCTTCACTCTTTCCACTTTCTGAGTAACTTGGAAAAAACTGTTGGAGAAATTGTTTGAATCACCTGAAAAAAAACTGTTTAAAAGCAGACCTGCCTTACTATATGCATGTTTTCTTTGCTTATACTCATGTGTTAGGTGTGCTTTGATTAATTTCTTTACTACAGCTGTTGTTGTTTATTACTCCCCAGAAGTGCCTTGATATTAGAGGAGCGAGCAGCGAAGTAAGCTATATGGACATTAAGAGCCTGGTTTTGTAGTAAAAATGAGTAGATGAAGAGAACAGCGGAGAAGTTTGGAGAGAAAGCTGTCTAAGCAGAATGTTTTCCTTAAAGTATTGGTTTCAGGTTTTTTGATTTCGTCAGCCAATTCTATAAAAGAATGTTTTCTTGTTCTAGATCAGTAAGGAGCTCCTATTACCAGTTGCCTCCACTGCAGCATTTATGAGCATTTCATTTCTGTGGTTATTAATATCCAGCCTTATGTCCTTTAGATTGCATAACTTGATAGACTGGATAAGGTTGTGCTAACAGGAAAATCTATGTAACAGATTGACTAAGTCTCCCATCATTAATAGCGTCAGAATGCTAAATCTGCTCTGTAGTTTTTATCTGTGCTTTACTGGAGGGAAGGATCTGCCTTGGTCGTGATGTGAAAACCATCACAAACTAATGGACAGCTGAAAGTGGAGCTGGCTCTGTTGTCACTGTCTTTGGATGCAATTGCTAGATCATGCTGCTTGCCTTTGTAGACTGGATAAAAGATATTAAAAATATCCTGGTGGCATAAAGAAAGCAGCTGAACTTGTGTAAAGGTTCAGAAATTGATGTAACTGAGGTTCCATTCTTATTTCAAACCAATTATTTAATATTTACAAGCATGTGGGGTTTTTTTGCAAATGCAAAGTTCACGCTGTTCTGCACCCAAAAATAATTCTGTAGGAATACTGACATGATCAAGCTGTGATTAAACTTTGCTCATAACTCCGGTTTTCTGAGTCCTTACAGATGAATTTTAATGATCTGGCAAGCTGTAAAGAAATTGAAAGATAAGTGTTTGTGAACAGACCCAGACCTCAGTATTCTTGACAAGCAGTTTATTTTGTTTCTGCTACAGGAGGAATGGCTTTTCACCGGTCTCCTGCGTTGGAAAATGGAAATGAGCAAACGTTGCTTATGTAGTCATGAAGGGCAGCCAAAAGACAGTGAATGTGTTGCACTGTCGCTCGGGAAAATACGGATTTTCAGTGGAGTATTTACTGGATTCTGGTTAGGCTGGGCACAACAGCATTCTGAAAGATCTCAGTTAACCAAGCATTATAGCAAATACTGTAAGGAACTTAAAATGCTTTTTAAAAAGTGATCTTGGAGTCACTTCAGTCAGGAGTTACGGTCTTGTAAAGCATTATTGTTTTCCAGCAGTGACAATGGGGAGGCAGTGAAAACAGATCTAAACAGTAAAACTCTTATGTGTTAAACCACAAAGCATTAAAGTCTTACCAGTACTGAAATCAGAAATAATGCTCCTGAAGATAATTAAAACATTGCTTAATTATTAAACAAAGTTCTTTCCAATGAAAATCTGGTTACAACCAGTGTCGGAAATTCTGTAACTGTTTTTTTTACCCTTTAATTACTTGGGAACTCAGTACCTGCATAAGAATGCGGGTTTATGTGCCAATGAAGATTTATGTTTTCCGTTAAAGTGTAGCAATTTGTATGGGTTTTGGTGGGAAGGAGCAGGAAAGTTTCTATAGGTTAGACTGTTTTTTGTTTTTTTTTTTTTCTCTGCTGATCATCATACTTTAATATGCATAACCCAAAGGTTTACAGTAACCTACAGTTTTGTGGTGGTCTTGTTTGAGTTTAGTGTGTTGCTTTGTAGCCAAACAGATCATCAGGAGCCTGATTTTATCCGTATACCGAGGACTACGAGCCTGTCATCTATGCACGTAATTTTAATGGAACAAATACCAGTAACATCTTTCTTCGTTGTTGTTTTGTAAGGAGTGATGGTTTTTTACACCCTTCCGTGGAAGGAGGATGAAATCTCTATTAGTGTAGGAATAGATAAGAGAGACTCATGTAACATAAACAAGGAAAAGCTTAAAGAAGCTGGCGTTTAAGATAATTTTGAGATAGCGTGGACACAGGAAGTGTCCTTTAGCTTTGTGAATACAGTGCTTAACTGGATCGCATTTTTGTGGTTGATCTAGCCAGTATCTCAGGCATTCAGTAGCAGTGTGTGTATCTACTGGGTCATGCAGCAGTCATTTTGGACATATCTTTTTTGGGGGAGGGGGACATTTTCAATACAGTGACATTGCTGTGTTTGGTGTAGTTCTTGTTTGCACTGTTGCGGAAGCACTGAAAAATTCTAAAAAATTAATTTCCTTCTAGGAATGGAACATGACGCTTCAGTGTCATGTCAGAGTGGTATAACTCTAATGTTTTCTTTAGAACACATGGGGTAAAACTGAAAAGATATTTTTTCTAATACTTTATTTGGGGTTTTGTTTATGTTTTGTCATGGGAATCTTAAAAGGAAAGTATCTGTTGGTCTGTCATCTGCTTGTGCGTGCCTAGAGCTGTCAGCACTACTTTATCCTAGACCGTTGACACCACTATCTGAAGGATTTTAAGACATTTTTTGTTTACTATCATCCCAATGTTACTTATTGTGTACTTGGTGTGTTTGTTTCCCCTTTTTTGTGAGAACGTTTTTATTTTTTGCCCACAATTCATATAACACCAATCTCTCTCTCCTTGCGGCTGTGACAACAGGAAGCCGTACGTGGCTGTCGCTCTGTTCCCTTGTGGTCCCCTCTCTATTGCATCTGTCATTTCTGGGCTTTGGGAAGGAACTGCTGTTCTGCGTGTCTGTGTAGTTGTGCAGCACGCTTGGACCTCAAGGTGCAGCAGCAAAATAATACCATTTTTCTAAAAGGCAGATGTGTGGTAAGGAGCCACGAGAATAAAGTTTGGTGGGCAATGTTAAACTTCAACTGAAATGATTAAATTGTAGGATATCATCATCATTTGTAACTAGTACAGTAATAAGCATATCACATCTAATATGAACAGTGAGACACTGTCGAGGTTTAAAGTCAGTTGAATGACTTTAAATAAACTGCCAAGCACTGTGAAGCACTCCTAGAAGCTGTTTTAACTTTCTTGTGTAGCAATTCATTTACGTTTCTATCAAAGTTTAGTTTTACTGAAGCAAAATGCTGTGTTGTAGTGATGTATACCTGTGTTGCTGTTCAATTACTATAAGTAGTTTGATTTGTTACCAATATCTGTTGTAAACTAGGCAAACATAAGCTCTTCTCGCTATTTTTGTAGCTTATCATTTAAAATATTAATCTGCGCCCTGTTTGCTGGCTGTTCTTGTTATTGTTATGATTGCTTATTCTTACTCAAAGAGTAAGGCTTTCTGAAGCATTAAAGTTTAAAATGTAAATTACCAGATATACAGCAGCACGCGGCTTGGAAACTGAAGCGCTTTTTGTCTTATTTCCATATCTGTAGGGAATGCCTAGCAAATCTCATCTTTTGAGATACATATTTATATGTAATGGTCACAGATGAGAGATGGTGCCTGCGTTTATGCAGATCTCTTGTCAAACAGTCTTTAATGAGAAATACCATCTTTGAGTGTGATCACTTGTGATTTCTTAGTTAATACACACTCTTGGTGCAGTGTTTCTGAAAACATTAACAGTCACTGGTTATGTACTTCGCAGTTTTGGTGTTTACTGGAAGAAAAAATTATTTTAATTCTGGTAATGCCAATGCTCACTCTCCTCTTTCTTAGAACGATCAGTCCACTGGAGATATAAAAGTCATTGGTGGAGATGACCTCTCAACTTTGACTGGAAAGGTATGGCTCTTGTGTGTTTAAAAACAAACAAAACGACTAAAGAACCCACACACCTGCGTGGTTTAAGGCTGCTCTTCTAGTGTGTGAAGATTATAGAGTGTGAAAAAATGGAAACTGAAGAGTTTCATTTACGTATTCGCCACTGTGTGCTAGGAGAGTGGATAAGCTCCACCAAAGTTGTCAGTTTAGTCTGAACTTAAAAAAAAAAAATACCCTATTCACAGTCTTCAGTATCAGCAGAGTCCTAAGGAGATTTATTTTTCTGCAGTGCCTGAGAAAAATCATCTTGTGTGGGTTGTTGCCTACAAACTACCTTTACAGGAGAGTGACATTATTTCTTTGCTGTATTGGTGTTTCACTGAAGTGCTGGAGCGAACTCACGCTGTCGAGACGTGTTACGCGCAGCCCCGGTTACAAACGGAGGTTTGCGTTACAGGCAGTGACGGGAGACAGGAGTGGGACAATGTGAACTGGGAATCTGCTTTTCTCCAGTGACTCTATGGAGATCGTTGAGCCAGATGTCTGGGGTTAAAGCATCACCTCCTGCTCTGTCAGAACACATTACTTTCCCTTCTCCTTACACATACGTGATCTTTAAGGCACGTATGTCACAGTTCAATATAAAGGATGTAGGTATGACAGAATTGTACGTGTTTCTGTAGTATGACACTCTGCTTTAGAAGAATACAACTTGTGTAGGTTCTATTTTGATCTCTTTTGCATATATCTAGAATTCTCAAAGTCCGAATAATTTAAAGACCACTTTGTACTCAGCATGAGATGTTGAGGAGAATCTCATTGCCAGCTAATTGTTATTAGAGCATCTGAAAGGTTAACTGCATGGAATTTGCAGTTACATGTGTAAACATACATAAATGGTGGTACAAGTATTTAATTGCAATTAAAATGAATAAGTTAGAGAGATTAATATATGTAAGAAATGGCATATTCTCTAGATATTAATGGATTTTTCTTTTTTTTTTTTTTCTTCCCACCAGAATGTTTTGATCGTAGAAGTAAGTATTATGTTTCACTTCAAAGTTCTAATGTGTGACTGGTAAAAGAGTTCTGATAAAAGTTGGTTTTAAGCCAGAAACCTACAGTTTCTTGTTTCAAGGCTTCCAACTTCTGATTCTAGGCCTGAATTTTGCAAGTGGGCTCTGAATTTGAAATTATCTATGTTTTGAATTCTGAAATTGCATCCAACTGCCAGACTTAACAATGCAAATATCAGTTTAAGATTGTTTGCATTTGCTTGCAGTTTTTTGGGATTCTGTCAATTTGAAAATGTCTGTCTCCTCCCTTCCCCCCCCCCCCCCCCCAATTTAACATGAAGAAAGTGATGTTAAGCATATTAATTTCCTAGCTTGCTGTTACAAACTGAGAACAATAAATTGCCAGAGTAGAAAGAGGTTACTAGTAGGAATATCCTAAAATATGTGAAAAACAGATCTAAGCCCAATGTCCCTGTGTGCAGTTTGTTTAGAGAATAGTGCCATAGAGAGCACTAATTCTTAATCAGCATTTTGCAATTGCTAAATTCCCATTCCTCTGTCTTTGGATTGAGGTTGTTTGGATGATACCAGGTACTGGCCCCCTCAGTTTGATTTCCTAGTAGGTACCGTTGCTTAATTCTTGCTTTCATGCCTCTTTCTTGATGGACAGTCTTGCTTGATGGACAGTACTGCTTTGACAAAGGATGTTCTTGAGTAAGATTGCCAGTTCCAGAATAGGGAATCAGCAGCAGTAGACAGGAAGAATAGACATGCAATCTAATAATGTCTTACGGCTCCAAATAATGGAACCAACTTGTTTGTAAGTAAAGAAACAGCTATGGCAACTGATTCAGCAGACAAAGGGAAGGATGTTTCCTCTCATAAAATGTGTTTTCTGTGTATGTTTTTCTTTTTTAATTTGAGAAGGTTATGTTGTTCCACAGGAAGCACATTCAGTTCCAAAACTCATACCAAAATAGTATGTATACAGCAGTCATCTGTGTGACCAGTGGTGTCCTTTGAAGTATATTTTGCTTCAGATAGGCAGATGCGTTTAATTATGTATCTGCTCCATTTCAGATGAATGTATGTCTTTAAAGTCCCAGACAGCTAACTAGGTTAGTTTCTCATTTGTTCAGTGAATTGTCTCTCCAGTGACTTGTCTTACACACTGTCAGATAGGAGCCCTTTTGCTGATCACTGTTTTAGCTGTCAAACAGTAAAAATGCACATTTCTTGTGGGTTTCATGTCTTGTGCACCAGAGCACCAGGCTTTTCTATACAGCATCTCTTTAACGTGTTAAAAAAAAAAGAACAACATGGAGATTCACCTCCAATAGGCAGATAATCACACAATACCAAATCAGTAACAGGTTCTATTTTTATTTTAGAGTATGGAAGTAGCTACTTCTGTTTATTCGCCAACTTTTGTTTTTATCTGAATATCTGTACATCTTTATCTTTTCCTGAGTTTATAACCACGATTAGAAGCATTAAGTGTTAAAGGCAGTATTGCTGGCAGGTGCTCTGTTGAGTTTTTTTGTTTGATTTATTTTAACTGGGAGTCATGAGAAAACAAGCTGAAACCAGGACATTGCTGCTGTTGTGTTATTTACCTCCTTCACTTCAGACAGACCTGGTTTCAGGCCAGGGTAAGAAGTGTCCCTCTAAATAGCGAGTGATTATTTCAGTCCAAATGAGGAGTCCATTTCTGATGCTTCTGTTGCAAGCCATATATTCTTTTTTCTGCTTATATGTGCAGTGGATGGGATTAAAATGATGTGTCAAAAATTGTTTTAGTGTGTTTGAGTACAGACTTCAGAACTGCACCCAGGTATTCCCAGTGCAATTTCCTTGGCTATTTCTTGGATCTGTAATGTAAATTACACTCCTTTTCCTAAGTTGCAATAATGGGCTGTTCTGCCTGTTTTCCTGTTTGAGTTTTCTCTCTGTTGTGTACATCTGTCTCTGTAACTGAGCTCAAGGGCAAGACTAATGTTCCTCTTATCATATCCGAATTAAACACTGTTTGTCTGATAGCTGCAAGGAGCACAAGCTATAAAATCTCTTTTGGAGCCAGGGAGGTCATAGTTCAGCAACTGCTTTCAAAGCCATAGTTATGCACAACAATTAGGAACTATTGTTAATGTGTGTGATCAATTTATTGAGCACAACGTGGTGTTATGTGTCACCTGTATTTGATTACAAACGGTAGTTTGGGATATTTTCATGCTATCGCACATGTGCAACTTCTGTGGTAGAAACTTGAAAATGCTGCTCTGGCATGTTTAATATTCTTTCTTACATAAGGTTTTTTTTTCATTTCAGGATATAATTGATACTGGTAAAACAATGAAAACGTTGCTGTCTCTACTTAAGCAATACAATCCAAAGATGGTGAAAGTAGCCAGGTAATTTTTTTTTTTTTTTTTTTTAACACTGTGTGTCAGTCTTAAGGTGAAATACAGCGCAAATAATCATCATGAAAAAAAGTGTAGAATACATTTCCATGGAAGAGAAACAGGAGGGAACATTTCTGCAGGAGTCATAGTAGTCATATATGATGTGATCTGTTGGAGTTTAGTATTTGTTTAAACTCCAAAAGCACTTCTGCTTGTTATGAGAATGTGCATTTGCTAAGGCTGGTGGAAGCACTGTTCTTTCCAGGCTTATTGCTGGAAGAATTTCAGTGCTTCAGAAGGAGTCGGTTTGTGCATGCCCGGTACGTGTCTTCTCATATCATATTCTGGTAAGGTTTGTGAGGTCCAAATTAAGTTTAGAAGTATATGGAAGACTTTAAATCTTTTGGGCCTAAAAAAATACCCTCTCAAGTTGGTAGAGGTATTTTCAACACAAATTTTGTTCATAAATGCAGACTTTTACTAGAGATGGGGATTAAAAAAAAAAAAATCAGTGGTTGTCACTTACGTACATGTAGTATCTATCCAAACATATTTGTTTTTGCAGTTTCAGTGTACCAAAGTGATGTACCTGTGTGATGGAGACCTTTTCTTAGTTTGCCTTCTTTAATTACATTAGTTTGCACACTAAGATTATTGTTTGTGTACTGGGCATAGTGCAGCTGAGCTTTAGAGGTCGTTCTGTGAGAGTCACTCAGCCATATGCTCTTCCAGGCTTTTCTACTTAGTTACGTCTTTAATCAATTAGTTTCAAAACATGTTATAATTAAGTCACTTACTACTAACAAGAAATGTTGAGGATAATATTTTATTATTATAATTATAAATATTCTTCCTACTTCTTTTTAAATTGCATCTTTTATGCTGCCATGCTGTGGTTGTGTATTTTACAATAAAAGCAGAATGATTGCTGGGGATTAGAGATAAAGCAGAGCTGTGTGTGATACCTAATCACTTGTGTTGCCATAACAATGCCAGAGCAGTAGTTAGACGTGGGAGAACTGCTCTTCTTGCTGATAATCTGGAGGTAACCTGCTGGAGGTGAGGTTGTTCAGGATTTCTCCCTGGCCAGACTGAGCGTGCCAAATTTTAAATGTTTGGCACTGAGCAGTGAGTGCCCTGACACTGCACTGTACGTCGTGAATATAATATACTATGGGCAGAGCCCAATTTCTTATTGTTTAAACTTGTTCCAGTAATTTGGGTCTACCAAAGACCTGAACAGGTAAACAGGATCATTCTAGATAGTCTTAAGTGGAATGTTAGTTATTTCACTTGCTTCCTCTGCTCTCCCCTCTCCTCTCCCCTCTCCTCTTCAATTTTCTTTCTCTCTGACAGTTAAGCAGCTGTAGGAGGGAGATGTGAATTAAGACTAGTATGATTTGGGGGTTTCTTTGATCAAGTTTTACACCAATTCTCAACAAATTAAGTCTCACAACTAGAAGTTTCAGTAACTGTCTAAAGTTGAAACTGTGACTCTGACAAATGAAGCCCCGTCCTCAGAGGTGACTCAGGAGGGAAGGAGGCCTGTGCTTAATGCACAGAGTTGTGCTGACCTCTGTCTTTACATCCAGCCATTGACCACCTTTTCTTTTCCTCCCAAAGTCTCTGTATCTCAAAGACAGACAAATGTCAGGCCTGTGGGGTTGCCTTCTGAAAGGTAAAAGTGTTCAGCTGAATCATGAGTGAAATCAAATTAAACTAGCAGGGCATTCCTCTCTACTACAATACCCCCAACTCTGTATCTCTGTGCTTTTTACGCCCCTGACTGTTCATTCTGAAGAAGTGGAGCTGGTTTGTATCACCTGATGGTCAGAACCAATTACGTTGTCTTTATGGGGGTAATTAGTGCTGCTGCTGAAGAACGGCTGAGGACATGTGGCACAAGTGCAACTGGGGTTGCGTTTAAGCAGCTGAACTTTTGCTTCCTATCCTAATGCTTCCGAAAAGAGCTCAGTTGGTCTGGCCAGATCCCAAGTCCTTGCCTCTTTACCTATAAGCTAAATTGCACCTGGAGTTCCTAACACACGTAAAACCCCATTAACTCCCTTTTCACAGCGAAAATCCATCCAGATCAGCGTCTCCCAGCCCTTTCCTGCAGACCTGTTAGTTATCCTTTAGGCTGTGAACCATTCACAATTTTAGTAAGTTTTGATTTTTGTCATTATGATCAGCTGCACCTGCAAATAAAATAATAGTTTAAAATGTGTAGTTATGCACATTTAGGCCAAATTCAGCTTGTCTGTCATCAAAACAGTCTCTCATATTTGTACCCAGTGCTTTTCCAAGTTTCAGGTTTACATTGTTCTTATTTGACAGTTTGTTGGTAAAAAGAACTCCTCGCAGTGTGGGATACCGGCCAGACTGTAAGTGACTTTTTGACAACTCTTACTAGTTTTTAAAAGTGTGTCAATATATTGTGTACCTTTTGGTCAGGTCCAAGGATGTTCCAAATAAGTTATAGCTAATTATTCTTGATAGATTTTGCTCTTAGGGAATTTAAATATTTGGAATGTATTTTGAGAGAGTTAATTTGGATTTAGTCTGATCCTTTTTTTCCTTAACTTTTTGTGATATTTTACTATGTGAAAAGCAAACTTTGGTATTTTAGTGCAGGTTACACCCTTTTCATGTGCAAATTCTCCCAGCTTGCATGTAGTCAAATGCTTTGGTCAGCAGAATCTGCTAGATTCACGTACGCCACTTTGGGGAGTGATTTGAGTGCCTAAACCCAGCCCCCTCGTGCTGTTTGGATGTCCCCAGGAATGCAGGAGGACCACACGGGGTAGAAAGTCTGATAAAAGTTGACAGTGGTAAGATGCCTGACTTGGCACAAAACCAGTTATGTCTGGGCATCTGAATTACTCCCTTGTCTTCTCCTGTATGTCCCAAGACCATAACGAAAGAGTATTCTGGAACGGAAGTTTTTCAGTGCTTTTAAAGCTTACTGGAGGTGTTCCCTCCAGTCAAGGAGGCCCCTCATTGCTGAGATCTTATTATGGGCTTAGCTGGGTTAATGATCTGCCTTTTGAGCGTCTTGCGGCAGACGACTTGTTTTGCCATCTGTCCGCAGAGCCAACCTGTCCAGGGCAGGACACGTGAGCTCTGAAAGAAGAGACAGCAAGGCACTAACACCTGGGCCTCCGTTTTGTCCCTCTGTTGTAAGGCCAAGTAGATGCTAAACATCACCTTAATTTTTCCAGAAGTGCACACAGCTTTTTCTTTGAATGGTACAATTTATCTCCCTGTTTTCCTTACAGACCCCCATTGTAGCCAGGGAGAGAAAAAACACGCAGCTTTCCTGTGCTCAGGGGTCTTTCATTTAACACGAGGGGAGAAAGCCCTCATGGAAATCTTATATTTTGTATAATTTAATATGTTTTGGTCATTTTGTAGTGTATGTGGGCAGGTTGGACTGATACTGCCTGACCACCCACGAACTCTCCTGCTCAAGCTATTTAGACAACCTGTGGAATAGCTGATGTCCTCTTCTTAGGCAGCTTCTCTGAGAGGAAAAAAAACTCAACCAAACACAAACACCTCCCCCCACCACCTGTTTCTGAAACCTGAAAGCGACTCCATAAAGATCAGAGTGCTCTTTGCTCTTCACTGTTCTCTGTTCCGCGGAATCAGCATCTAAGGCGTGCTTTAGCAGTCATAGTGCTGGGAAGTGTTGACTCTTTTTGTATGTATTTGCAAAGTTGCAGAAAACTTTCAAGAAATTTTATGTTCTGATAGTCATAACCTTGTCAGTAGATGAAAGTGCTTACAGACTGCATGCTAGCACCATGCTGCTGCGTGGGAACCGATACATTTTTAGTTTTGCTTTAGTTGATGAAATAAATCAACAAAGTAAGTTCAGTTTTTAAAATAGCTTTACTATTAATCTGAGGATACTTGAGTGGAAGAAATAAAGTGAGCTAGGATGCATACATATCTATAAATTCCAGACTGTCTCTGTAAAAAGGTCTAGTGAACTCTAGGAAGTCCTTTTCTAACGTACTGGTGACTTATGGTCTTTTTCAGTTGTTGGATTTGAAGTGCCAGACAAATTTGTTGTGGGATACGCCCTAGATTACAATGAATACTTTAGAGATTTGAACGTAAGTAATTTTTCCCATATGTTTTTGCCCATTTAAAACTAGGGAGGAGGAAGGAAGGGAAGTCTCCTAAGATCACTCTCCCTCCTCTGTAAATCATGCCTCGCGTGCAAATCCGTTCCACTGGTGATGCAGTGGTGAGAGCAAACCCTAGAGCGGTGGGACAGCGTTTTGGAGCTCTGATGAAGCTAAAATTTATTTTGCTGGTTGCAGAATGGAGGCTACACATGTCCTGTCAGCTTAGAAATAATGTGAAGTTTGTGTGAAGTTTCTTATCTTACAGATGTCTACAGCAAATAAATGCGTTTGCTTGGTTACATAAGAATCAGAGAAGAGGGACCTTGGAAGTTAAAAGGGGTTCACTTTTTATTCCAAGTCATTACTGCTTCATCTGGGTTTCACCCACCTTATATCAGACACGGGGTGGGATAATTAGAGGGAGGAGGAAGAAAGTAATGTTGAGATTTTTAGACAAAAAAAAGGCTCAAGTTGTTCTGCATAAACAGTACCAGAAGATTGTTCTGTAGTGAAGCATGTGTAGCACGCTGGTGTTTTCTTCAGAAGTGCGTTACTGAACGCCTGTGTAAAACTTTGGTCTCCTGCATTACTTTTCTAACAGGAGATTTTTGTTTTGTTTTGTTTCAGCATATCTGTGTGATCAGCGAGACGGGGAAGCAGAAGTACAAAGCATGAAACGCAGTTCAAGTGCTGTGACAACAGAGCTTTGAAATGTTTTGTTTACTGAGTCCTATCTTTCACAGGCTTCAACTCTGGTACACCAGCTAAAATTGTAGAACGCCCCAGCCCCATTGTCATACGCTGACTATAATTTATTGCATGTACAATATAAGATCTTGTCTTGTTCATTTATATTTTAGAAATGTAAACAACTAGTGCAGTTCTGCACTCCTTATTTTGATTTGCACTATGACTCTACCGGCTGTCGCTGCCCCTGGTTGGGTTGTGCTGTTTGTGAGCTCCGGAGTCTAACTCTTGCAGTCGTAAATTGCTTAAACCTCATCAACCCAGAACTGAAATAGTTCAAGTACTGTAAATGTAAAACATTTTATGATAGGGAGGTCTATTAGTAATATTTTTAAAATCTGTAATTTAAGTTTTATATTTTAATGCACAGATGTGGTTGTGATTAATGGATAGCTGCGCCTTTGGGTGTTACAGAGCATGAGGAGCAGCCAGTTACAGTATCTGTAATCTCATTCAGATCTCCTGGAGTTGCCTTATTGTTGTAAAGGAAGTCTGGGTGAAAAAATGTCTTTTTGTTTGTTTGTTTGTTTTTTAAAGGAGAGGAAATGACAAAACAGAATGTTTAAAATCTAGTTTTAGTTGAGCTGCCTGGTTTTGTTAGGTTTTTTTTTTCTTTAAAAATATCCGTCAGCCAGTGGAATTGCCTTTTAAATTTAAACAATTTAATATATTTGTGAAAAAGTATTGTAATGTTTACTTTATAAGATCTACAAAACAAAGTACTTTAAATAAAGGCTGTCTCTTTAAAATAAGCCCCATACATCTATGCCACTCATTCTGTATATTACAGCGCTCTTGAAATTTTATTCTCAGTAATATTTTTCATAAGTGTTGCTGACAGTGAAGGCAGGCTCTACATTTGTTATCTTTGTAGAGCTTTTGGTTAACATTGTTATCTACACAGAGACAATAAAGTGCTGAGGTGAAATAGTGAAACGCCTGCATAGTCAATAACCAAACTAGATTTCAGAGAAAATGGTTTAAGCACTGTCCGTTGTTCTGTTTTGGCAAAAATGAAGAATGGAGATTATATGTTCATTAAACATAAACACGTGGAAAAAAAAACACAACAATTTTGTAAGTAATCATTTGGGTTTGTTTCATTAACACCTCTGTTCGTGTCGAGTTTAATTCTAAATGTGGCAGCTGATCTCACACCTCATCCTTGCGCTGTGCTTTTTGGTCCCTCAGCTTGCACAGTTCTTGTTGTGTGATGGATTCTTCCACTGTGTGCTCAGATTTAACGCTGCTCAGTGCTTAATACATAATGAAGTTTTTGCCAGCCTGTTTTGGAAGATTTTTCTGTGGTTTTGAAGTTTGAGTCATGTTTCTGTACTTTTCCAAGTACTGCGCATCATTGTCCACCCATGGCGTGCTCAGTTACAACTGCAGCAGACCTAAAATATGAATAATTCACACAATGTACTTTAGATCAAATGACCACAATGTCTAGGAGATGTATTTGTAAACCAGAATTCTCATTAACAAAGATTAGAATGCTGCTCAGGATTATACTGTGCTTTTGTAATGTTATAGTTAATGTTCCAAAGAGGTTTTTTTTTCCTAAATGCACTACAAAGACTTTTTGTATTTCTCAATGTCCTAAATAATGTTTGTGTTTATGCCTCTTCAAGAACCTGTACTGTCCCTGGAACCACTTCTTGCAAAAGTGTATGATGCATCTCCAAGAAGAGGAAACACAAAAGCAACATTATAGAAAAATATAAACCCCCTTGAGAGTTATTACATCCAGTCAAGTTTTCATTAGTTCTGGTTGAACTTAAGGTCTCATCTTAAAAAGCAGTGTTTTCTTAAAAAATCGTAGTAGTTCCTACTTCACTCTGTGTTTTAAAATAAATTCATGGCATCTGGAGATTACACCAGAGAGGTAGCCTAAAAGTACATGCAGGCACTGAGAATTGATGTTCAGTATCTTTTAGGACTAAACCCTTAAATCAGTTTGTCCTGGGATGTTTTCCTGTCTTGGTTAAGACAGTTATTCAAATGCTGTGATTTGGGAAAGGGAGGAGAGGTTGAATTAGTCATAACAAGAGGTTTCTCTTCCAGACTATCTCCAGGAGTGGGGAAGTCACTGCTCTGTCAGGGGTAGGGGCTGGAACTGCTCGTGGTGTGCTCACAGGAGAGGTTTGAGAAGATAGTCTTGAGCTTCGCTGACCCCAGGAGCTGCTGCGGGAGCCCAGGTCTGCCTTCTAACAAACCTCACCTGTGTCTGATGGAAAAGCTTGATGTTTGAAAAAGAAAACATCCTACTGAATGCTACTACGTTTCAGATGCTGGGGAACGGGCACTTTTTTTTTCCCCCACTCTCCACTTGCTTCACGTAGGTGCTTGTTAGATGAAGTTTACCACCCCAGAGGAATTTCCTCGTTAAAAAGCTTTCGGTAATCTCTCTGAAAATTTTTCAGAGACAAAGTTACCCACTCTCCGTGCTGGAACGCTTCTAACATATTGCAACCTTTTACAGTACCCGTGCGTGTGCTACATGAAGATAAAATCTCACTTGACAGAAGTTGAAAATGTAGTCGTTACTTTTTATTCAGTAATTTCAGTTAAAAGACTGGGGTTTCAGTCACACCTTGGCAAGTTAAATGTCAACTTTATGCAACGCAGACACATATTGTTAAAACATTATGAAAGCGTGGAGAAAAATCTTGTATTTGAACATTTATGTGGCATTTGAAATTCATTATAGTTCCACCTTTTATGAATCACAAATGTATGCCGCAAAAATAATTTTTAATATTTATAGGCTTCGCTATACTGTCTCGCCCCGTGACATCTGGCATTTCTGCACATTTTGATAATTCTTGCCTGCCACAGACCACTGGCGCTGCCTGACGTGGTACCGCAAACGTGCAGCTCTGGTTTGGAGCGGTGTTCGTGCTTTAAACTCACACTGATGAGAATCTGAATTGCTCTGGACAGAGCTGGGAGATGCGGTTAAAAGTCTTTGTGTGAAACGAGCTGGCAGTTCACTTGGGAGCGGGGCGCGGGGGGGGTGAATCCTGGTTTTGAAAATTTAGCCAAATGAGGATCTTTAAGTTGCCTTGTAATTGTATATCCCGACCGATTAAACGGCGGTGGCGTTTCATTGTCTATTGTGCGCTGAAAATCCTGTCGAGCGTGCACTAATCCAGCAGTGAGGATCTGACACTACTTACAGGGAGCTGGTTACTCACCGTTCGTTAAAGAACTGTTCCTGCCGCGTCTGCCTGCCTTGAGTTCCCATTCCGGTTGCACCTTGCAAGATCAGACCTCAACTGTGTGCAGCACCGTAAGCAAATGAGACATCACAGTAGTGGGTTTTTTTGTTGTTTTTTTGTTGTTGTTGTTGTTGTTTGGGTTTTGTTTTTTTTTGTACTGTTTAAGGACTTGAAATTTATTTAATTTGAGAAGCAGATGTAGCCTGATGACTGTTCTGATGGGAAACCGCTTTCTAGCTCTGCAAGGATGCCAGTACCCAGTAAGGCCATAGTCATTGCAGACACCAAGGTGAAGGGAGCAGGGCCAGGAAAGCAGGACGACTCAGCAGGGTGTACGACCTGGCAGTGAGGATTTTCAGCCCTACGGAGGCTGAGAAAGGACCACGCTAACAGCTGCCAGGTGATAAAAGGCTGGTGTGAGGTGTGGGTTGGGCTTCCATTGGAATGGCTGCAAACATGCTTCTGTGTCCAGGCTTTTCCTCCAGGCTGTTCTCCGGTAAAACACCAACTGTGAACTGGAACATCTTCAGAAAGTGAAAATCCTTACAGAACTGGGTAGGAGAGCCAGGCTTGTGACGGTGAGTAAGCCATGCTGCAGGTAGATCGGCCCAGTCCAGTGAGAGGCAGGTACTTGGCTAACAAGTGGTTACTGGTGGCCTCTATTTTTACCCCTGCTATAAGCAGAAAGAGAACCAACCCTCTTGTGTCGTCTGCCTATCTCCAGGTTGCCCATAGCAAATCGCTGTGCGTAAGCTGCAGCTTTGGACATGGGGGTTGCGGGGGGAGGTTTCCAGACCCCGCCCCTGCTCCTGCCCTTCACAAATGTAGCCAGGAAAATACCCCGATAGATAATGTCTGTGAGTATGAATAAGGACCCTGCTATCGAACAAGGAACCATCTATTTCCCACTCCAGGCCCAGCTCTGTCAGGCAGGCTTCTTACAGCTGGGTACCTCGTCCATGCCCAATTTACCATCCTGAAACCTCAGGAACACTGGTGGGAATGCTACAGGATTGCTTTGGGGAGAGATTTAGACAAAACTTAATTTTCCCACAACATTTTGCTACGCATAGCAGCGAAGTAACCCTCTTTATTTCACCCGTCCCAAGCTCCCCCCTGAAAGCACCACCTCTCCCCATCGATTTTGCACGGGCAAGTGTGCTGGTGTCCCGCACACTGTGCGGCAGCGGTGGGTGCCGGCATGGGGTTTGCTCCTCAAGCCCCAGCGTTCCCCTGCGAAGGCCGACTTCTGCCACGACGCCCCGTGGCGAACACAGCCGGCGTGCAGCCCGCTAAGGGGCTGGGGCAGGGTTTGTCGTAAGCACGAGGTGTTGGCTTAGCTGGCCCTCAGCTCCGAGAGGGATAAAATCCTTTTCCCTGGGAACAGGCTTTCTGGGTAGTGAGGAAAACCGGGGCCCTGGAAGTGCCAGAGCAGCAATGCTGGTGCTTCGCATGCCTGTTTCCCATCTGAGGAGCTGGACTGTGATAAAGCCAGGCCTAAGGCAGGAGGAGGGGAGTATGGGGTGCGTGCACTTATTTAAAATGCATTCATCAACGCCTTTATCAGATCTTTTTCTCCTCAATTGCCTTTCTTGACGATTTTCTCTCTTCTATTCACGAACTCCAAGGTACCCAAGAGCAATCAGAGAATACAAAATATGAGGCAGAAACGTCCTTTGCAGTGTAAACTCCTTACCCTTGCAACTAGAAAACCATCTTCAGCTTTCTAGTGAGGATCAGCCACAACCCCCTGCCTCTTCCCCACCACCTTGTCCCCTCCCTGTCATCACACCTTGCCTAGCAGTTGTGCACACTCAAATAATTTATTTTCAGTATGAAGTGGAAACTATTTTCTCTTGCATATCACACGCCAAGAGAATGAACACTGGACAGTTTATAAATGAATGTGTGCTCTACTTGAATGGTATTTTGAGTAATCTTCAATGTTCTACAACTTGAACAGTAAACAAGACCGGGCTTACGTGAGAAATTCTGAGAGCAATGTCATCCTTCCCTTCAGAAATGAAAAGATCTGAAATTATATTTTATTTGCACTTGGTGAGTTTGTTACCAGGAACCACTGAGTCGTCAGGGTGCCAGCACCATCGCTTGCTCCGGTCACTGCACCGTCACTCCAGCAAAGCCTTACTGGTGGAGTGGGTGAGCTGGCTTCTGCTCTGCTGGGCGGCTGCTACCTGCCACATGTAATTTAAGCAAAGAGACTTTGTCCTTTGAGCAGCTTTGCAGCGAGGATGTTGGCTGCTTCCCACTGCCACCAGCTGCATAACTGGGTACAGAGTTGGAGTCAATTCCTTAGGCAGAATTTGCCTTGCTAAGAGCGAGCGAGACATGCAAAGTGTTTCTTCTCTCCCTTAGTGCAAGCAGGAGGAGCTGTACTTATTCACACCTGGCACCGGGACTTGCTGTTGTACAAGGTGCTGCACAAACCAGCCCCGGCTCAGAGCACGCTGGACGCGAGCTGAGGAGGAGCAGATGAGCTGGGTGGGCAAGAAGTGCAAGGAAAGTCAGATAACTCTGGATACCACAACGAGCTGCCAGCCACAGCCAAAAATTCCTTTTGCATCAAAGGAGGTGAGCAGGAAAACGCTGAAGGCAGATAAGGTGGCTTTTTGGGTTGGCTTTTCAGTGTTTACAGGAATCTGCAACACCTCATTTGGCTCCCACACCGCTGCCTCTCTAACGGAGGTACCTGGTACTGTGAGCAGAGGAAGAACCTCAGCCCCAGTGTGTGGGAGGGTTTTGTTCTGGGTGAAATTAAAAAAAAAAAAAAAGATTGGTGTGCAATTAATCAGCTTGTCTAGTGGCTATCTACTAAACCCAGCAGCCACGCAGCTGCGTGACGATGCGCTGCGTGTACGTGCAGCAGTCGCATACGTTCCTCATGCAGCAGATTTCACATTTAAACAAAAAAAGTTACCTTTTTCTTTATTCTATACAAACAGAAAAGCTTGCCCAAGCTGCTTTGCATGTGCTGCTGCCCCTTTGCACGGCTGCGTGACGCTTAACAGAGCTGCCCTCGGGAACGCAGCGCCTGTGGCAGCGCGGAGCGATGCGGGTCGCGCGGTGACTGGTCAGACCCGGGATGCTCTGCAACGGCTTTTGTCACTTTTTTAAAAAGTGATTTGGGCTCAAAAGCAGTAGCGAAAGCGCTCGCTTGAAGTCAACCTGAAAACACTTTGAAGGCAAACTTTTAAGGAAAATAAAACAAAATTTAAAAAATACAGGAGCTTCCCCAGCTTCTCAGACAGAAAAGCACAGCTGGATGTCTTCCCCCCGGGGCTTTCTTTATTAATAATTAGCAGTATGCTGAAATATTTGGAGCAGGGCAGAGCCATCAGGTGCTGGGAGCAGCCGAGGGGAGCTCGCAGCGCCGGCCAGGCACCGCGGTACCCGCTGCCACAGATCCCGCGCCCTCAGCCCTCGCTCCCATCACCCCGCGCCCCAGCATCCGTCACCCCGCGCCGGGGGCCAGGCAGGCACCGCTCCCACGGCTTGGTGCCGCTCGCCCCCAGCACTGCCACGTTTTTCCATCTCCCCGGGATCGTTTTTCCTGTTCCCTGGATTTAGCCTCTCGACTTGATTCTCGCTCACTGCTCCGAAAACCACGCGGTGCTTTTACTCCCCCGTTATCGTGAAGTGGTTTTGATGCCGGCAGGAGACGGTAGCCTGAAAGCGCCGTTTGAGCAGGCGCCTTCTATTTGTGAATGAGGTGGAAATCTCTTTTTCTAGCTGAGTAAAACCAAACTGATCAGAACAGAAAAGTCTAAAAAGAAGGAATAACCCTGATTTTTAACTCTTACACTCCACCTATAAATGTGAACAACAGAAAACTTTTCTTAAAAAAAATCTGATGTAAAATTAATTAAAGTATAGAGGTACAGAATTAATCACTTTACTGACTGATTTCCCTGTAAACCAAATTATTCATTGTTTTCTGAGGGAAAGCAGTATTTTACATTATTTACATGGATTAAGGGCTTGACTTGCAGGAAGTGGGAATAAACCAGTCTACGGACACCAGTGAAAGAACAGCGATGCCCGATTTGAAACGGGTCGGTTGCGTGCCCAAATATTGTGACTTTGACCCGTTTGTGGGTAGAGGCTTTTAAAAGCTGCTCCCACCCACGCACACACCTTTTGCACGTCCCCTGCGCCAGAAACACCACTCGTGTGCCGGGGCTCCCTTGCGCCGATCTCCCGGCGCTGCTGATGCTCGCTGCCCGGACCGGGAGCCGCGACTGAGCTGTAAATCAGCAACAGGACGTTTCCCCGCCACCCCCCTGCCCCGCGAGTATTGACCGTGATTTATTAATTCCTAAAAACAGATGGAAAAAACCCAAATGTTCTGGGATTCACAGCCACCAGCGCTCACCAGACCGCAGAATCGGGGATGTTAACGATGCACCATCACCAGCAGGACAGGCGACCTTGCTCCCACCGCAGCAGACGGATGGAAGGCACCATCCCACCCCTTCCTAGGAGGAGCAACCCCAATCCCACGGTGATCCCTGTGTGTGCCGGGGTTGGGAAGCTGCAGGTGGTGCCATGGGAATGAATCCCTTTCACCCTGGGGCTGGGCTGCTCGAAGAGCTTGCTGCTGCGGCAACGGGTCTGCAGACAAGCCCTCAGGTGCTCCAGACCCTCCAAAACTCTTCCCACCTCAGCCCAAGTGCTGCCAGATGCCATGTGGGTGCTGGGCACTGCCAGCCCCCCAACCCTGGCCATGTCTGACCTGGGTACCCCGATGGTGGTGGGGGTCTTGCATGGTGAATGATGTTCCCTCCCATGGCAGGGCTTCTCCAGGGGCAGCTATGGGCACCCCCATCCTCATCCCACCCCCTGGAAGCTCTGGTCCCCATGTATCCACCAGCCCCCTCTCCAGCTGCTGGAGGCATGGCGCAGGCAGTGGCAGGTACCGGGGGAGGGGAACCAATATTACCCCTTGCCCCCCCTGCCACCAAGCACACCCCCAGGCCCTCCCTCCCCCCAGGCAATGCTGGGGAAGGGCTTGGCACCGTTTCCCAGCCGTGGCAGCTCCTCTGCCTGATCCATCCCTGGGATGAGGCACCAGGCACCCGTCAGCACAGAGGTGTCAGGGTGCAGCCCCTGCCCCCTCCCCATTAACGACACCAAGCCCTCGTTGGTTGCTGCCTCCGCAGTGGTTTATTGGTGGGGGAGACGGGAGCCGCTGAGCAGCAGTGTCAAGGCACCGTGGGGGTGCCCAGGAGGCACCCCGAGAGCCAGAGCCCCGGCTCCTGCGGCAGGGACAGATTTCCAGCCTCACTAAAGCAGCAATGCAATACTGGAGAGCAACAGGCAATCCCAAACTCCAGTATTTACGTGCTGCTAGAGCACTGCTGACAGCTCTCCGTCCTACTGCCTCTCCACGGCCTCCAGACCCCCCTGTCCCCCAGAACACGGGGCAGCAGAGTACCTGGCCCATCCTTTGCCAGGGAAAGGATGGAAGGGCAATAGGTGAGGGGTAAGGCGTGGTGTTCAAGCCAACGATGGCCGTGGCCATGTTGGGGAACAAAAAGGAGCTACAAATCCTTCCTGCCTGCAGGGCCAGCCCCGCCGAGACACACACACATGTACACACCCACACAAACTCATCAGGAATATATCTGTAGCAGCAAAGGATGTGCACAGACACAAGCACCAAGAGAACTTATCTCCACATACCTGTTACCTGAACTAAGGAGATACATGGGACTGTGTTAGCTTCCACATCTATGATAACCAGAAGCTCACTTTCTTGTCTTATCCTTGAGGTAATGAGGCAGCCCAGAATGGTCTGTATCTCCTTGTCCCTACAAACCATGATGTGCTGCTACATCTCCTCAAAGCCCACTGAATGTTGAGATTCCAAATGGTATTTTGAATATATTTATATAATTATTTTTTTTAAACCATGACATAAGGCACTGAAGAACACTCTACAATGAAGACATTTAACATGCATGCATTACCATCATTGGACTGTTTTTTTTTTCTTCACAGATGCTATCAGAAAGTCTGTAACTATAAGAGAACAAGCAGTTACACAGTGCAGACAAACCAGTTCCGGAAAATAAGAAATTAACTGCTCCCCCCGCCCCCAAGCATACTTAATATTTGAGTCCCAGCAAATCTACGCTTTCAGATCTAGCAGATTTGCTACTGTAAAGAGCCTGCAGACCTTCCTGGCCCCTCCAAATGGTCGGTGGGGAAACGTTACCTTGTACTTTCCTCTTAGGGGCTGCTGAACATCAAGGATCTTCCAGCAGTGGCAATGCTAATATTTCAGATAAATAACTCCAGATTCCAACAGTTGAAAACTGTTAGGTCTTCCTTAAAATATGTTTATTTAGCTTGCTTTAACTTTTGAGAAATAAAAAAAAAACCCAACTCCTAATTTTTAAAGACTAGATTATGCTCAGTTACTATTTGAATGGACAAACTTATATGACCAGAAATTAAAGATTTTCCAGAACTTTATCACCTCCCCTGACCGTACCAGAGAAGAAAATGCCGGCGCAGGGCAGAAGGATGCCGTGGCTCTGAAGCACGCAGCTGCCAGGGGCACTCGCACGCCAGCCTGTGAAGGCTGCACGGGAGCCGTGCAGATAGCCTGATATTTTTTGTGTTTCCTTTAGACTTTTTTTTTTTCCTCCAGTTATGTGACAACTTCCTTCAATTCATTTTCGTAAAAAGCAGCATCACAAAAAAACCCTGAACAATATCAGAAATGACGCTGTCGGTTCAAATGTTTGTGCCGTCCCCTTGCGCTAAGCACACCGCTTCGCCCAGTTCCAGTTCGTCCTCCTCCTAGTCCCTGCCCGTTTAGCAAACTTAAAAATAGGAATTTCAACAGCTCTCGTGACCTGTGCCAAATTGTTGCCGATTTTAAATCAAATATTTGCCAACAAAAAAAGCAGTATTTTTTCACCACTTCAGTGTCCTCAGTACTGATAGCACCAGGTCCAACTCTCTAACGAGCAAGTGCTACGTACTGCAAAGAAGCCAACAAGTACCCAGAGAAAGTTAAACCTCTATGAGCTAAAACAAAACAACGCCCACGTAATTTTACCATTAATTATTTCTGGAACAATGTTGTTCTTGACTGCACCTGTGTAGTCTTATTTCCTTCATCTCTTCAAGTGACTCAAAAAAAAAGTACAACAGAAAAGTTCAGCTCTAGAATTAATGTTCATTATGTCTGAGGTTCAGGTTTTAATGAATGTTTTTTATATATAGATGTAAAAAGCCACTCTTTACCCTAGGTCATCAAGTGGGACAAGAGCTCTCATCAGTAAGGACTTTCCAAGGCCAGAGCTCAAGACACCTCCGCCAGCCTATCCTCTAGCACAGAGAGCAGATCAACACTCACGCCGAGTATTGGGCAGGCGGAAATTTGGGATCGGCAGTGAAGTACGTATCTGAGAAAATATGCACGTTTATGACATGACAGCATAATTATTTTAGGCAATAAAAAGCTCTGTGTTTGAATCATCCCATCTCACACTTTCGCTTCTTCCAAACTTAGTTTGTGCTTTGGATTCCCAGCGCTAAATCAGAAAGATGGCAGCTGATTTCAGTTTATCTCCACCTCTCCCAGGTGTTACCCGCAGTGCCCAAGAAGGGATACGCATTTCGGAGCAACCTGCGTTTATCCAGAGGGATGCAGGCACCGCAGGTATTTCGGAGCGGGTCAGACAGGCGAGCTTACCTTCCCAACTCACCTCTGAAGGCAGGCGTGTCGGCTCCTTCTGCGCCGGCTCTCCCTGGAGACGGGGCCATCGCTGTTTCAACGGGAACTAGAAAGCAACACACAGAGGGGTTTACGAGGCGCTTGCAGCGGCACCGCCGTGCTTGGGGAGGGGCAGCCTCAGAGCGGTCCCCTCCCTTGACACGTGAGCCAGAAAGGCTCAGATGGGTACAAACATTTTTAAAATTAGTGAAGAAAAGAAATTATTTTTAAAAAAAAAAATTAAAAAAAAAAAATAAAAATCAAGGTTTCACCTCCACACAGGGTAGGCTACAAAGCAGCACATACACAGAGATCGCATCCCTCCTCTCCCCGTTCTCCCCATTCCCACGGCTGGGAATACTGGCTGACAGCACGACGCTCGGCAGCAGCACCCACGGCGCACTGGTAACCCCGAATCTTAAGCCAGGCGCTGTACAGCAAGGACAGACGACACGGCTCCCGCCGGCCCAAACCAGCAGCAGCTCCAGGGCCGAGCGGGAAAGCCGCGGAGCACAGCCACGGCCGGCAGCAAGGCCACCTCCCCGCCCCGGAGGGGTTAAAACAGCAGCAGCAAGAGCAACCCATTGGTCTTGGCGGACCAGGAGCAAAGCAAACATCTTATTTATGCCAATTTAGGTGACAACCCACCCTTAGGACAAGCAGGTGAGATGCAGAGAGGCTATCTGGGCGCTGGATTGGTTTTTTGGTGGCACTGTCGGGTGCTCAGCCCCTTGCTGCTGGGGGAGGCAGCATCCCAGGAGCATCCCCAGCCTTCGGAGCAGCACCCCACCACAGCTGGGAACTGGGGGTCCCCCCCACTGTGCCAGCAGCCCCAAATATCAAGAGAAGTGCCCCAAAAGCTCCAAAGGCATCGCAACAGCTCTTCTGCTCCCAGGAGCTCTACACCCGCAGTGCGTACACCAGCTATTTCTAGAAATGGAGACTTCTACCTGTCATCTTCGTAAGCCAGCCACCTACAGAGGTTTAATTAAATCCCCCAAATAACTGAGGGATTTGAACACGCAGAAATCCATTAGCGCAGTTCACAAAACAATGCAACTTCTGCTTGCCAAAGTATATTGGGCAATTAAGCATAAAACATCCCCCCTGCCCCAAGCCCAAACACACACACAAAACCCCCCAGAATTCACCCCAAAATACAGGGTTCCCTTATAACACAACCTAGATCCTCCTCACTGACACTGTAACCAGAAAAAAAGAGAAGACGAAAAAAAAAAAAAAAAAAAA
>WHYT01013280.1:0-27176 GCA_009806455.1 Tetrax tetrax
GAGTGCAATGAGATCTCCCCTGAGCCTCCTCTTCTCCAGACTAAACAATCCCAGCTCTCTCAGCCGCTCCTCATAAGACTTGTGCTCCAGACCCCTCACCAGCTTTGTTGCCCTTCTCTGGACACGTTCCAGGGCTTCAATGTCTTTCTTGTAGTGAGGGGCCCAAAACTGAACACAATACTCAAGGTGCGGCCTCACCAGTGCCGAATACAGGGGGATGATTACCTCCCTGCTCCTGCTGGCCACACTATTTCTAATGCAGGCCAGGATGCCGTTGGCCCTCTTGGCCACCTGGGCACACTGTCGGCTCATGTTCAGCTGAGCAGGTATTTGTAAGCCAGGCTCAGCCCTGCTAGGCTACAAAGGAGCTCTGCTGGCAAGGTTTGTGCTTGGTCTGGTGTGTCCCTGTTTAGGAAGCATGCATGTGGAAAAAGTGTCTTTCCCTGCCAAACTGTGCTGGGCTCAAGCACCTTCCAAGATGCTACTGATGTTTTCAACTTCCTTTGAATTAAATTACTCCATCCTTTTCAGGTCATTAAAAGTAAAGAAACCAAAATAAATTTGGAGCTATGAGACTTGAGGGCTGACCCTGGAGGTCATTCTCTGGTGGGCTAAGGGCACGAGTGTATGGGAAAGGGGAAAAGGATAAATGAGCTCACACAGCAAGCTGCTTTCAAAGGGTTATTTCCAAAGTAAGAATGACAGGACATGCTTTAAGTGGGTTTGAGTTCTCACCAGCCAGATTTTCCAGGTGAAACAAGCTGTCCGGACACTAATTGTGTCTGGCACCAGACACCTGGCAGCTATGAGATGTCATGCAGCTCATTTTCAGTGGTTTCACAGAGAACAGTTATTTCTACCAGCACACATATTTTGAACAAGTGCATTTTTCAAATTCTGTTCATTTCAGGATGCTACTCCCTGAATAATGTCCTCAGGCTGGTTTCTGTCAGGCTCTCGATAATGTACCCGGTGCCATTGCTTCCCCTCGGGGTAGGGGGAAGCGCTGAAACGACGTCCTGCTTTGCATTGCTAGTGACGCCCAGGCTGCCTGGTCCCCCTGCTTACTTTAGCTCTGCAGGGAACCAGAGGTCCCGAAGGAAGGAAGGAACTGAAAATTTGGCAGGACTTGAATGCAGAAGGCTTTGGCCTTCCTTTCTGGTGATACTGGAGGGACTCTTGGATGTACATCCCACTGAGAATGAGACGTGCCAAAGCAGCAGATAGTTACCCTGGACCAAGCATCCACTCATCTGTGGGTTATCCCTCATCCTGCTGCACCAGGGAGAAGAAAGGTTGAGAGAGACGGCATTTGGCCAAGGCTTCTACATGGGACATCATGGTGCTACACTAAATATTAAAAGTTAGGCTGATCAGCTAGAAAATGGTAGACTTATTGACCATGATTCAGGAAAAGCAGACACTACCAATAATACTTCTGTTCTATTTTTGGGAGCCATATTATGTGATGATGAACTTTTCCATCCCCGCAGATACTAAACAAAATGTTAAACAGTTACCAATGCTAGACATTTCAAAATTAGCAAGTCCAGATAACGGCATCTTTTTCTTTAAAAAGACTTTTTAGAGAGCTGGGTAAGGAACTGTGCACGTGATTGCTCTTCATTTCCAGTAAACCTGGACAATCAGAATTAACAAAAAAGTACCAATATTTTGAAAGAATAAAGTGGATAATCTAGGTAATTATAACCCTATCAATCTGAGATTGCTCCCTAGCACAATAATAAAATGGCTCATGAAGAATTCAATTCATCAAGAATTAAAAATGAAGAATAGAATTTAGCAAACCAGTGTGGATTAGAGGAGAATAAATTTGCCATCTTGATATTTTCAGTGATAATCAACCATTTCAGAAAAGCATTTGACTTGGTATTACATGAGGTTTTCATAAAGAAGCAAGGACAACACCAACTCCATACAGGACTCTTGAGCAGAGTTAAACCTAGTATAGCAAGGGTCTCAAATGTATATCCAAACATGGAGATGCTGCCTAACAATTCTGGTTTTAGCATGGTCCCTGGCAATCCATTACTGGGTTTTCTGCTATTCAGTTTTTCACCTGTGTCAAGGAAAAATCACTTGAAATCATCCCTTATAGTTTGCCGGTGACCAAGATTGTGGGGGACTGATAAATTTAACACAGCAGCATACTGATACAGAGCAATCTGGATTGCCTGCTTAAAATAGCCAAGGTGAGGCAACATATTTGGAAGCCAAAATAAAGTCAGTATTTACAAGATGGGGGCAATCTGGAAAGAGACGATGCTGAAAAGGACACAAGGTCCCTGCTTATCCTCAGCTCACTGCCAAGAGCCTACTGCCATTTCTTGTGGCTAACATAATTCTCAGGAGGATCTTGAGACGAGAAAGCAGGTACAGGGCTGCTATAGTACCTTGCTCCATGCTGATGTTGACATGTAAGAAAGATGCTGGATAGCTGGAAATGCACAGGAGAAAAGCCATGAGTCTTAGGAAAGAACTGCAAGAGATGTATCACAGGGTACTTCTGAAGAGTAATCTATTTAGTTTATCCCAAGAGAAGCTGAAAAAGTACTTGAGTATGTCCTGCAAGGAGGTACTCAAAAAACAGGACACTGGTGACAGGACAATCTCCATGACAGAAGATGTTCTGGGGGCTAAAAGTTGAAAGCAGGGAAGTTCAGACAAGTAAGAAAATACATACACTTGACTTGTACTGATTACGACTGCCGCAGTGAAGTAGTGCGGCACAACCAAACACTCCTATCAGGAGGCAAATCTCTGCAGATAATGGCAAGGCACAATCTGTGAGCCAGTATGATGAACAGAGGGCAGAAATGGGAGCCGCTCCAGACAGCCTGGCTAATGGAGGGGAAAGCTATGACTGAACAGATGAAATTGCAACGTGAAGGCATTGCAGGAGCATCGAAGGGTGCGAAGATTGAGTAATGTATCCAGATTGATGTGCATGGCATTTACCTAGTAGTTATTTGCCACCTCTAGTCACTGATTTCAGTCCTCCATTCTTAAAACACAGCAAATCATTCAGTGGAAGGAAGATTCAGCAAAACCCCGTGAATGCAGTTAACTGATTGAGGTATTTTCTCTCCTTTCATATACAAGGCATCTCACTGCCTGTCTAAGCAAGAGAAACTTCTGATGTTCAAACAATAGAACTGTGGAAAGTAGATTCTTAAAATAGCAAGAATAAGGGAAAAAAAAAACCCATATGTAAAATACAAACGTGTGCTTGAGGAGCAGAACTTTCCTTTTTTCTGTTTTGTAAGAGGAGAAGAAAGAATTACTCCTTTGTACCCCCTGAGACTTCAGGCTCTTTCAGATGAGATTTAATCATTCAAGAGCTGTTTGGAGCTTTTGTTCAAGATTTCATGCAACTAAGAGAGAACCAAATGCCACTTCAGAGCCTTATGTTACAATAATTGCAAGGATAAAAGGAGGCAAAGAAAAAGATCTGCATGTTCCCAAACAGTCCTAACTGTGCCTGAAAGCACTGGCTTCCCAAACTGATCCCCTACGCACCCCAGATACTTGATGACTTGGTGGTATTCAGGGAGAGGTGGCCAACCGCAACAGACTCTCTAATTATACCATGGCCTGTTGCTAATTACTGTTTGACTAGCCCACTGCTGTTGTATTATCACACTAAATAAATCATCTCCACTCTCCTCCGGCAGTGTTTACAGAATGGATTCCCATTCAGCCTCCCCTCAAAGCTGCAAACAGTCCCCAGTGGCACCAGCTGCTCCAGTCAGAGCCCGCGGGTGGGCAGCCCTGCCTCACACGTTCATGGTAAGTGATGGATGCGAGCACTGAGCAAATGTGACAGCCACCACCTTGGCCAACAACCGGCCAGCTCAGCCGAGGCCCTCGGCACAGGAAGCACGGACTGACACGGCTTCAAGGGAGCTGCTGAGGATCCCATGTGCCCCGGAGGTCTGGGAGCAGCCTGGGGGTTTCTGAGCACGATGTTTTCAAGGCAATGCACCAATATCATCAAACACAAAGTGTTTCATCCCACCATATGCATTTTGGGAAGACTGTGACCAAATCCGGACAGTGGGTCCAGCCCTGCATGCTCTCCAGCCACTTTCCCTAGTGACCTGCTCAGACTGAAGAATCGCAGCAATTCTGGACCACCTCCTGCCGAGGCTGGAAGGTCCAGCTCATATTCAGCCTCTCTGAAGCTACCATTGCCAGGAGTCCTTAAAACCCTGGCTCCACTTGGCCACTGCTTCTCCATGCCCAATCTCCCATCCCCACAGCAGGAATGACTGCCACACTCCTCTTCATTTTGAAATATTCAAAAAGAAACTTCTAAAAATCATTTTGAAGGCAACCTGCCACTCTGATGTTGCACAAGAAGGTCTGAAATTTCCACTTTTTATTCCCAACTACAAAGAATCTCTGGCTTTCAGGCAGTTACAGCCACCACTGTAAATATTCCAGCAAACAAATTAACTGGTAAGAAAGCTCATGGTAAGAGCAGACTTTTAACTGAACATTGTGCACTACTTAGCATTAAATTCTGAATTTGCAATGGCAAGAACTAGCAATGAAAATCTGGTTTAGTCACTAAAATAGTCCAACAGGGCAAAGGAATCAACAGTGTGCAACTCGTGTGTCCCATGAAACTTAACAAAAATAGCTGCAATATCAGCCAAAAACCTGCAATGAATGGTCCACAGATGGAAAACAAGAGCTTAACCTCCAGTGACCCAGCTGGCAGATACTTGAAGACCAAATGTAGTTTTTGTCCCCCAAAACAACAAACTTGGAGGGATGCACACAGGTCTGTCACTGACCCAAAATAATAAAAGGTCAGAACCTTTCTCTCCTGCAAAGCAGAGGTGCAGCAGTAAATCTCTGTGTTAAATTGCCACCCAGTGTCAGAGCACGGGATGCCAGAATAAACCACCAGAGCCTCTTCACCCTGCATGACTGGAATTTATAATTCTTGGTTTCCTGTCTGATCGCCATACGGCTCACACCCTCCGGTCACGTGGTGGCCATAACTTACCCTGCTGCACCACGCAAAGTCTTTCCAAATTGAACACCATCTGATCAAACGACTGTAAATAAACTAAATACCGGCACAGCTCCTGATGGCTGTAACTGTTAAAATGTTTATTCACTCTGTAAGCAAATGAACTTGTGCTTTGGAACGGTTATGACTACTAACACTTGTCTAACTTTAAGAAGCTTTTATAAGACTTTCTAAACTTCTTTTATTAAATATAATTTAACGTCTATCTTCTGGACAGTAACTTTTTTTTTTTGAGGAGGATTGCTCTAAAACAACTGCATATCAGGCTTTTAACTAAGATTTACTTCCTATTTAAGCAAAAGTCATTCAGTATGCTAAGCAATGGAGTTGTATTTGTCCAAAACCAGGAGGGGAGAAAAGTATAAACCTCTTCTGACTTTTCTTGTGTTCCTTGGGAAATCTTATGGGAAACAAAACCATGAAAAAAATACTTGAACTTAAAAGCTATGGCAGCTTAGAACTTCACCTGAGCCTCAGGTGCTTCAGGTGAGACCAAGTGTCTCACCATTGGTCCAAGCAGGGCAGCAGACCATGGAGCCAGAGGTACCACTGCTATCAGGAGAGTGCCTCAGCAGCCCACGCTAACCGTGTTGGGTGGTCTTAGCTCAGGGGAACCACGAGTGTGCTTCTGCACACACGTTCCTACACACCTGGAGCCTGGTGGACATGCGTGTCAGTGGCAGCATGACAAATTAAGTTCATAAGTACTTGGTAGTGTCCTCAGCTTCCTGTGTCCTAAAGACCTGCCAAAGCTCATGGGTAGAGAAACCAAAAAATGCAGGAGAAAGGTGTTTCCTTGTCACAGCATGTGTGAAGCAGAAAAATTAAATTGTCCCCTTCTGTAACAAACTCCATCATTTCCTCGAAATCCACCGTACTTCCAGTAGCTCCATTGCAGACGTGGGCTAATGAGCTCTCAGTGGTAACACTGTGCCACAGTGGAAGGAATCACACTGCATTTGGAAGATATGAGATTGGATAAAAAGCCTCAAGGAGATTGCCTTCATGAACAGTTCCTTCAAGCATAGATTATTGAATGTGGTTTAGTTTTAAACTTCATAGCTAAAAAGCTTGCTGAATCTCTTCTGCTGTTCTGATGTTGTGTCCTGCTGCAGCAACACCCAAAAAGCTGGTAAATCCTGATGCTAAGGTACACCCCTGGATTGCTTGTTTGCAGTACGTGACCAGACCCTTCTCAGGGCTCACTAGCTGTTTCCCAGCATTTAAGTTCCCAAGATAGCTTGGGTTGTACTATTTATTGCAAAGTCAGCAAGAACAGCCACACTCCCTTCCCAGCCAAGCCGGTGGAAACACTGCCATCAGCTTCCAAAAGCTGGCTTGGTCCCTGCTAGAGAATACGAAACATCAGATCTTGCAGAAGGGTTGAATGAGGGTCAAGAAACGGATACCCTCTACAGAGGATTTGCCAACTGCAGCGAGAGATGGCAGTCCTCCAATGACCCTGCTCTCACATTTACTACTAGATACCAGTTCAAAATCTGCCACCTCTTCCCTACAATACAAAGACAAAAAAAAAAGAGAAGGTCATGTAAGGCTTGTTATATGTTCATGACACAAGTTTTTGGTCTCTCAATGGGAAACACAGACAAAATGACCATCTGTCAAAATGAATTCCAAGCCAAGCAAGCCTTCATGGTCACTCAAAACAAATAATGTCATTTTGATCTTTTTTGCCTTCCTATTTGTCATTCCTGGGAAAACTCTTCAGGATGAGACTTTTCATTTTCTCCAGACAGATCCAAGGAAAGTCTGATTTACGCTTCTCTAGAATCTTCTCCCACCACCTCTGTCCCTGAGCAGCACACAAGCTGTTTGCTCTCAGCAATCCTTTAAGATCTTTCATGTATTTATCGACACATACTTTTCTGCTTAGAGTTTATTTTACCCTAAAATCTCTTGGCTCCAGCAATACCGCACCTTTTCAGCGAGTCCTAACTTGCCTTTTCAATAAATTATTCCTTTGGGACAAAAAAAAAAAAATAAAAAAAATCCGAACTGTAGAGTTGAGTCTCCCACTACATCAGTTACTTCTGTTTCCTTCATTAGAATTAAATATTATTTCCACTAGCACAAGAAATTCAGCTAACAGTACTATGACCTCTCTGTAAATCCCTTAGAAATTAATTGTAGCTCACAGTTCTTTGAGTGCTGGTATCAGTTCATTGATTTTTATCGTAATTGTGGATGTTAATATTATGCATTCATCACAAAAGGTTTACGTGAAGACAAAGCACTACATATTCACTTTAACATTGATATTCATAATTTCTCACTCATCAGTTTCTCAGGTTGGATTGTGTCTGTTCTCTGTGCTCAGCAGCATGGAAGGGGTCAAGACAAAAGAATCTATGAATCCTAAAAAGCCACTGGTGCTCAGGAGCTTAAAACAGTTGAACAGTAACTAAGCCGATTGCCTCAAACTTTTTTTTTCAGAAAATAAATAAATTGTGAAACAGGAAAGGTATGCAGGTGAACTAGACAGAATGCATAAATACTGTTATTTCCTGAATTATTTTTCAGATGCATAATCAGTTCATACTAATGCACGAAACTTCCAGGGTTTTGGAAGATGCTCATGAATAACAGCCCCCTTGAGTTACAGTGAACTGAATCAGATGCTTCAGTTTATTGTACTAGCAAAACTGTTCTTCACTGACTTTCAGGACAAGGAAAATTCAGGGATGTTGTTCTCAGGTGTGTTAAGGACACCTCTCTGGTGCAGACCTTAGCCCTTTGCCCTCTCAGAGGAAATGTGCCTTGCCCACAGCACAGCAAACCACCCCTCCTGACGCTTCCGTGCACAATGGAGCTGCCTTTAAACCATCACACCACTCTGCTCTAGCTCAGCAATGCAATTTAAAACAACTGTGATAAAAGACAAATAATAATAAAGACTGAAGACCATATGGTCTATAGCAGAGGCTGGGGAGGGACAGGGAAGGTCACACTGTCTGCAGTTTGCTGTTAAACGTGGATTTATAACTGATTGGATCTTCTGTAATAAACCTTCCTGCACATGACTTCCCTGAGATCTTTTCTATACATCCCTACTGATGTACGAAAGCATTTTTGTAGGATTTGTTAAAACTTACTATAACGGGTCATCAAGGTCGCTACATCACTTGCAGTGCAGCTTGCTCTGGGTAGGGCTTTTGCACGTGACCAAGAGCCACATGGACTGTGAATTCATGAATATCACAATCTGTGTGTGCGTCTCATTGGGATTTTGGACCTTAGCCCATGTGCTTCCTTGACCTTGGAGATCCCAAGTGTGTTGGCACCATTTGAACTAGCTTCCTCAGACCAGTTTCATTTCTACGCCCACTCTGGATACATGTGTGGCCCTTGGTTACGTGCAAAAGCCATACAGGTAACCAGCTTTCGTAATTACTCCCCCAGTCTTCACATGGGGACCATGAGACACAGGACACAAGACCCATAAAGCATTCATACAGAGATAAGCTATCCAGCAACATGGTGATACGGCTATTTTACAGCTGCAGACCAAAGGTTTTCAAAGCACGACGGGTGTGAGCTTCGGCATTCTGGGGTGTCTTTTTTTTTAACCCATTTATGACTTTTTTTTTATACAATTCTTTCAGCTACTCCAATTACAAGACAACAAACTGTTGATTTGGTGGAGGGTGAGGAACATGCCTGGGGAATAACACCCTCCTCAGGAGGTCCCACCTGGACCTGTAACACAGGTCAGAAAAAAGCCAAGGCAACTGATAAACAGCCACCAGTGGTAGAAGAACAGCTAATCAAAACGCCTACCTATCTGCATTTCTATAACAAAGGTAATATCCTTTTGGAAGGGTTTTAGTCAGTTTAGACACTCGGCGAGACCAGACAGACAGCCAGGAGAAGGAGGTCAGGAGTGTACGTGTTTCAGAGATGGAGGCTGAGACAGGGCTGGGAGGATAAACCAGAGCTGCTTAACTCCAAATTGCATATTTCGTTCAGACAAACAACTCTTCCCCCCCGCCCTGCCTTGGGAATAAGGATCTAGCCTTCTTCATGTCTAAACGCAAATCTAAAATGAGCACGGAAAAGAGGAGGGAGATGAAGAAGACTCCAGTTATGGGCTGTACCGTAGGCACTGCATCACACTTGCATAGCTTTTTTAAAAAAAATATTCTATATACCTGAGTCCAACAGACAAGACATTTTGAGCTGACGCTCTCCTCTGCTCAGCAGAGATGGCCAGAGGTGCCTTTCTGAATCACAAGCATGGTCCCAATTTAGCCTGGGCTCCAACCACGGAGTGAAGGCAGTGGGGGGAAGGAAGGCAGGCTGAAAGCCGGGAAGGGAAGAACCCTCTGAGCCTCTCAGCTGTCCAGAGCCGGCTTGACGCCTTTCAGCAACACAGACATCTTCCTCCGCATCCCTGCTCTGTTTTCTGCAAGCAGGGGAAGGCTCTCCCTCAGGTGTAACTCTGCGACTGCACAGACCTGTGAACTGTTTGTTCGACGGTGCAGAGCATCAAAAGGAAATGTCAGTGAGATCTCCGAGATCCCTGTTCTGTGAGGCCAGGTTTTGATGTCTGTGCTCACAGCAGAGTACTCTACTTCTGAAGCTAGGTTCTGTTTAAAAAGGGAGATACAGGTCGATACAGCAGACACCAGCTCACTTCACTCTCTCCGTCAATCTGCTGCTTATGCCTCAGCCTCTACTGCTCTAGCATATCCCATCCCCATCGCTAAAACCTTCCTTATTAAAAGCAATAGATTGGGCTTTTAATTTTCTCTTTGTACAGCAGAAAATTACATCAGGTCCTGCTGTGAATGATCCAGAAACGAAGTTTCAGCTCACTTAGTACAACTCCCTGCCTGGTGCAGGAACGGATGCTATCAGCTCCAAGTACTCATTGAGAACAGCTCAGCTTTTCTCACACTAGTTACCTCTGAAACGTTCACTTGAGGAATTCACGGGCAACAATCTGATATTTTCCTGCCTGCTTTTCATCACAGCTAATCAGAGACTGGGATACAGTTGGGGAAAGAGCAGAGAGAGAGTCTAAGATGTGATGAGAGAACTAATCCATCCTCAGAAGAGGAACTGGTTTTGGGTTTTTTTTTTCCTGTCTATTTTACAGTAAATAAAGAATCAAGGAAGATTGCTGAAAATGTGTCCATTCAGGCAGCAGCTGAATTTCCCGCTAATTGCTTTGGGATGGTGAGGGAGGACGGATGTTGCTGGGACACTACAACACCCTGTCTGGGTTCACTGGGACACATGCTGAATAAGCACCCAGAGATATCTGGATACACATCCTGGATGCGCTGGGGAAGAGGGCAGGAGTACCTGCGGTTACAACGCACCCTTGAAAACCACCCGTGGCAACAGCGTAAGCTGCCTCTGTACAGGGAAGCAGGAAACACTGAACTGAGACAATCTCCTCCCCTCTTATCTGTTATCATTGGTTTATTATATTTAACCACACTTTTGATCCAAAGGAAGAACATCCTAACAGAAAACAGCATCAAAATCTTTCATCAGCACCAACTCAGCCGATCCAATGAAACCTCTGATCACCATCAAGTCAGCAGATCCAGTAAGTAAACAGTTTTTCCCCCTGACTTTTCTTTGTGATCTTGGCTGTTTCACAGAAAAAACCAAATTACACTGAAAAGAGGCTTTTCCCACAGGAAGTTTCTGTTTGTCACTTAAAAAAAACCCAACCACTTCCAAGAAAATCTGCTAGGTCTGTCATTTAGTTGTTTCAACTCCATATTTCTCCAAACAGACTGTAAAACAGATTCTTAGGCCATGGAGTGAAAAATCAGATGGAGAAGAAAGGGCTGGGAGAGATCCTGAGGAGCTGTTTAATCAGGCTCAACTATATTTTAAGCTGCTGTAGATGACATTTGGGGATGGAGATTCCACGTTCTCCTTACGCAATCTCCCAGGAGGAGTACAGATAGGGATTATTCTAGGGTCTACCCTAAATCTTTCTGCATTTTATTGCTATGACCTCTTTTCCCACCCCCGACAGACACTAAAACCTGTTTATTACTCTCCTTTCTGCACACTCCTGCATCTGAGGAGCAGTACTACGAATCCGCTCCCGGCCGACGATGCTGTCGCAGAGCCCAGCCTGGCCCAGCTCTGCTCTTCTCTCCTGCTGACTTCTGAGACCCCTCCCTGATCTCGTCCATTCCTTTCCTGAAGTGCAATTTCCAAACCAAAAAAAGAGTGCAGAGAGGAAGGACTCCTTACACATCACACTCCTCTGTATGAGTGCTGCTGCTGTGTGTGCTTTTTTCAGCATTAATTGGTGATTTCTGTTGATTCCCTGCTTCCTATGTATAACTTTCATGTCCTTTCCCACACAACACCTTCCTAACCGATCATTCTCCAGCCACTTGTTGTGCAGTCAGTGATTCCTGCCTAAGCACAGCTCATCATCATCAGATCCATCAGTCTTCCAGTTAAGTTCCTTCCCCAGCGCTTATCCTGTGATGAATATAGAGAAAGTCTCAGGAAAAAGATTTTTGAGTTTTGCACTCGATGCATGCTCACAACCTCTCAGTCAGGAGACGTGAGCATGCAGGTGTGATAAGGTTGACCCCTACCAGGGGCTGACAGGAAGCAGACTCAGCACCCATCTCCTGACAGGAGACACATGCATCTCTGCCACCCAGGGTATGAAAACGTGTCACCAAGAGCTATGTGCTCATAGCGACTTCCTGCAAATTTCCATGGTTCATGACCAAACTCAAGCGGAGTGGACCACACTGTAGAGGCCATGGCACATCCAATGTGCCAGTGGAAGTGGCAGATTTCTGCAGCCACAGCCGATTCCCGAGACGGGAGACTGCCACGTGCTAGGGAAAGCTCAGCAGAAACCCTGACGCAATGCAATCTTAAAATCTGTTTAGGAAAAATGTCTGTATTTATAATCAAGCCTGGATGTATGACTGTGGCTTCATGCTCATTCATATGAGATGTGTGCACTCTCAGCAGAGAAAATGCCAACTGGATGTTGAGATAGGAGGCCATGATCTCATCCTCCTTATGCGGCCAAGCACATGACACCACGCTCACGCCAGCCTGGTACTCCATCCCCAGCGCCGCACTGGCTAGAGGACACACAGTACCTGATTCCCTGATCCAGCACTTAGCCCGCCGGGACAAAAACCACTCCATTTAAGAACGTTTTAACAGACTTAGATGACTGAGAGAGGGCACGCAACAACTTGGTTCTTCATGTTTCTGTTGGGGCACTTGGTGTCGTCAGCCTGACCTTGTCCTCATGTGGGAGCACAGCTTTACCACATGTAACTACGGCAGGACGTAACTTCACGTACAGCTGTTTACCGCAGAATTTGGAAGACTCTGTTCCCTGGATCACACTCTTCCCTCAACCACTCAGAGCACCACTAATGGCTTCTGTTACTGCTTAGCAGTGCTCGCAAAGGCCAGATAGAAGAGGAGACAAGTTTACAAGAGAAGAGGCTCCAGATAGTCTAGCAGTGCCTCTCCTGTCAGCAACAGAGCAGGGCAGCTGATAAGGAGCCCCCGCCTTCGTTTAGCCAAGTAGCATTGAAATCCTAATTCACCTGTTGTTTAAAAAGTGCAAGGGGAGCAAAGGAATTTAAACTCTAGCTAGGTTTTTTACTGTCTAAGTAGTTTTAACTCTCTTGTAGAGGGACAGCCAGAGGAAAGCTGAAGGGATGAAGACTTCCCTACAGAGTCTCCACAAGCGATGCGGATAATCCATCTCACTGCCATGAAAGGAGGGAACTAGTGGTACTCCATGCTCCACTGGAATCCCTACAAGTGCTCTGGGATTTAAATTATAAATCCTCCCTGGTGTTGCCCACTTATCTCTTATTTCCCTATTTAATGGAGATTTTCTTCTTCCCATTGAAAGCAAGTTCCTCCATGAGCTCCACCACCATGAGATGTTGTGGAGCCGGGACACAGATGTCAATGGGCGCTTCACAGGGGCACGAAGGTCCCCCTGAAATGGTCTGGAAATGAACTCCTGGAGGAAGACAACTTCTTGGGGCTGGCAGGCCAGCAGCCAGGGCAGACCTCTGCACAGGCAGGCTGTGATGAGGGGGAGCGAGAGCTGCAGAAACCCTCCTGTGTGCCTCTCCCTGTGCCACAGCTCTCCGGGGAGACGAAATGCATCTTCCCATCCTCGCTTGGCCACGCTGCACCGACTGCCGTCAGCCCCCGGAGCGCCTCGCCTCCAGCCTGAGGGACATTATTTTTGCCTGGGGTTTGAGCTTTGGTGAAGGATGATAATCAGTGTGTGCTGTGTTTGCCATTTTTCTTTGCAGACATCTTTGGGGTGCTTTTCCTGCTGTTGTTGCTTTTAGCCAGACTTTTTAAAGTCTTCATCACCTAAAAATGTTCTCATGTGCCAAGATCAGAGTTTTCAGTCTCTCTTGGGTTTCCTATTTTTGGGTCCTTGATCTGGGCTCTTGTTGCTACTTTTTTTTGTTTGTGTTTGTTTTTAAATAAACAAAAGCTGTAATAATAAATGTCCAGGGACCCAAAGAGTAGTGAAGGATCAGATGTTTGCTAAAGAGGAGGGATGTGGCTGTGGAAGAACGGGGAGCTGACTGTGAAACACTCTAGAGCCAAACATCCCAGAATACCTCACAGCCACTCTGTCAGGTGGCGATGCCGAGAGAGGAAGGCAGGGAGTTCTCAGGATGCAGATAAATGTGGATGAGCGGAAGAGAGGCAGTCAATCTGCTGCCACCGTTATCATTCTCGCTAATGATAAACAATAGGACGTGCCTGCAGGTCACAGTCCCTCTCATCTTCAAAGTGCAGCAGGAACGCTTGGCTACTGGTAATCTTCCTCTGCCCCAAGCCTTTCCCCTGTCCTTCTGCCTGGCCAAGTGCCTGGCGGTGCTGGCTCTGGCAGCGCAGGACTGCACAGGGATTAGCAAAACAGGACAGGAGTACATGGGCTGTGCCCCCTCACCCTCCACAGGAACCACCCACCAAGGCAAGGGCTCCAAAACCCTTCCCAGAGGGCCACCCAGTGTCGGTAGAAGACAGAGAAGGTCTGGGACTATGTTAGATCAATGCAAAACATGCAATTATCCAATTCACTCAAGAACTACAGATTAATCTGAAATATAACTGAGCTTTCAAAGCCTGTTTCAGTCCTCTCCAGGCAAATTTCACCACCCTTGGCTTGCAGGCTTGGCTCAGAGTGACTGAACAGACGCCCTGACACCCAACCAACGCTGCAAATCGGAGGAACCTGGAAACACGTGAGATGCCAGCTGTGTCCCCAGTACTGTCCTTTAAAGAAGATAACCCTAAAGCCTATCCTGGAATTAAAAGCTCTTCCCCCAAAAGAGGTTAAAGCAAAGTTGAAGGCTCTTCCTTGAAGACAAAGTTGGCAACCTTGTCCAAATCCCTGAGACTGAGCAGGGAAGTGAAACTTGTCACCATCTGGCTCTGTACCTTGTCCACCTCTCATCCTCCATCTCACAATGCTTTCAGCAATGCTAGGGAAAAAAAAAATGTCTTCAGGAACCCTCTTTTGACCAATACATTTTACCTGAAATAATTTTAGGAGAGAGAGACCCCATAAGAATTCTCCTGTGTGTTCACGGGAAGAGCTTCCCCTTTGCAGACCACGCTGAGGATCTCCTCTGCTACGTCCCAGCACTTACTCATCCCTCCAGGAGGCTTCAGAGCTTTCTGCACATCCATACACAACCTGTGCTCTGCACAACCTTCCCCCACCTTTTAATTTTTGCCTTTTCCTACTACTCAGCAATGCCTGCACTTGTTGCAGAAAACCCCAGCAAACCAGAGCTCCGCTTCCTTCTGCCTTCAGCACGTAGCCCAGGAAAGGTTCGCAAAGGGAGACCCAGAGCAACCCAGATCCATCTCTGCACTGACATAAATCTGCCTTTGTGAGGGACTGACTGTGCCTCTGCGACACCCACCGTTACGACAGTCACAGCCGTGCACTACTGTTACTAGCGGCTTCCTCCCTAATAACAGATGTGAGCACACAAAGCACAGACACTGAAGCTCGAGGCTGATGTGAACAGAAGGGTGGGGGGGGAGGAGATCAAGCAGGCAGTCCTGTGCAACAGCATCATCACAGCAAGGCCAAAATCTGTGGAGATGGCTGTAAATAGCTGGTGTTCAAGAAAGGTCTGAGGTAGATTGTTGCATATGGCAAAATTGAACAATGAAATGACAAAGCATTGGAAAGCTGGGATTTGGGATGGACCACTTTTTAAGGTGGTCCATCTATTAGGTTCTGCAGTGCTCACCGAAGATTATGTTGTAAAGACAAGAAAATGTGATTCCCAAGCGATACCCAAAAATGGAAGGCATTGGGTTCCCTAGGCAGAAGTAACCAAACGTTTTTCAACACAGAATAAATTTCGGATTCTATGATTCTAAATTTCAGTTACTTCATGGTTAAGTTCAGCTCTTCCCCTGTTTATCTAGTCTCCTGCTCACACTGCAGTAAGCATCCATCCCTGACCAGACCTGCAGGCACTTGAGAGCTGCTCATCACCTCTGCAGTTTATAAAACAGGCTGAAAACCTCCTGAGATGGGTCTTCTGGCAAAACCTCAAGGTGCTGCCTGAAGGCTGGTGTAAGAGGTGAAACCCAATTTATTTGCCAAATGTTATTTTCTTTCATTTACTATCTTGAAGGATAATAGCCCAAATCAAAATCCACATGCAACACCCTTGCTTCTATCTAATCTTTTCCAGTATTAATAGAGTCTCCACCTCCTGGCACTGAGGTGCAGCATGTACTCTTTCATGGGCATTTCCCTGACAATATTTGCTATCAGAGTTATTTCATTTACCACCTTTCCTAGTTAATGTGATGTCCATCATTCTGGCAAAGTATGAATGACACCGGGGAGCACACTGGAGCCTTCCCTGCCTTATCTCCTTAGCCCAAGATCCTTTCCTTGCTTAAAGGCAACTCAAGTGCCTTTTTGGTCCCTGCGACCTTGTCAGCTTTAAAGCAAAACCAGGACAATGCCCTGGCTGAGAAAAGTAAACCCTGGGGTCCCAGCCCCAGACATGGGGGTCACCATGCACATGGAGCGGGGGCAGGAGGGACCTGCTGAGAAGCAGCTGCCACCTCCCTGTGTACACAGAATGGCAGGAGCAGTGGCGCAGGGTCCATCCCAACATCTTCCCTGAGCAAATACATGCTCCCAAACACCTCTCTGAACTCAGGAAAAAGGATGCAAGCTTTGCTCCCACCACTTCAGCAGCTCCCGCACCCCATTGCCTCAGTTCCCCTGCCCCGGCCAGGATGGCTCCCTGGCACTGCTGCCTCCTTGCCCAGCAGCAGCCCTGTCTACACATTTCTTCTGCCCTCTTCATGGACCGGTGGGAGGTGGGAATCAGCAGCATAATGACTCATTTCAAATACAAGGAGAAAAGCCCTACTCCAGACCATGGTGATGGATGATCAAGGGGATGGTGAGTTGCTGTTCCCTGCTCCACCAAAGACCTGTTGATCCCAGTGCCCGCCATTCTCCTCTCTGGGAGACTCCAGCAGCATCGTCTGCTCAGAGGGATGGTGAGCTGCATCCCTGGCAGTGTGGGCCTGGGTCAGGATTGAGCCCTCACATGAGAAATGGAATGGGACAAGAGCGCAAGAAAAAGGGAAATCTTCATTTAACAGAGAGGGAAGGGGTGAAATATATGCTCAAGTGTTCTGCTTTTTCCCTCTCCACCTGAGCAGGCCAAGTTGGACTGGCACATTTTGCAGCTGGGTTTGACTTCAGCAAGCAGGACTGTGGGACTGAAGCTGCCAGCGAGCACTAATCCATTTCAAATGCACACACATTTAGTCAGGTCTCCATTTTTCTGACAGTTCTACCCTCAGGATTTCAGCTCTCATACTGAAAAAAGTACTTGCCCCCAGTCTATCTTTTTAAAAAACAGTTAATTTGAAGAAGCTAGCCCTTAATATAGCCCTAACTCCCTTTGATGTCTCCCATGTAATTCATTGGAAGCACAATTTGCTGAGTAGGAGATTTTTTTCATGCAACATATATTTATCAACCAGCTTCTATACACCAAGTAATGACACTATGGTGAATTTAACAGCACTTTATTGGCATCCCATTGTCATGGCATTGTCATGTAAAACATCAGTGTGGGCCCCCCACTGCGGTAATTCCAGAATAAAAACTTTAAAGTCACTGTTGAGGAAGCTATCAACAACTCCAGGCAGAAACAACCCAAATCCCAATGTCAGCATTTCTAATGCACCCATATAAATCAAAAATAGGCCTCAGAAAAGCACGAGGTTATGACCCGGAACACGTCACATGCAAGACGCACGTTGCATTGAATTGCAAAATCCCCAGTGACCAGAACCCACGTTCCTCCTTATGCTGTCTCAGTAGTGCCTGACCTAACACTGAACAGACAATCTCCTACCCGTTGTAGGCCAATACAGTTTAAGAGAGAGCTGGAGATGAGCTGATGCTCCAGGGAGCCACAGAGGAAGGAGATATTCCTCTCTGGAGCACTTGAGTATGTACAAAGGAGGATGCAAAGAGGCCTGGTGCACGCACAGCATGGAGGAAGGACGTTCCAGCAACCGCCCCGGCAAGGGCGCTGGGAGACAGGGGACAATCACAACTATGGACACAGGAGGGTCTAAAGGGTCAATGACTGGCTTTAGTTATGGAAAGACAGAACTGGAGTCTTTCCCCTGCCCCAGGTGTCCTGGAGTGCCCTGGGCAAATCGCTTCACTTGGTTTCCTCCACAGCACAACACCCTGCCCCTGCTTCAAGTAGGGGGGGATTTAGTCAGGGCTCTGTGATGCTGATGAGGACAAGGAAGGAAAGAGATGGGGACAAGAAAGGAGAAAGCCAAAGCTCAGTGGCTGACACACTTTTCTTCTATGAGCTAATCATTTACCTTGCACATAGGTCTTCACAGATATTGGCACTCACTTTGCCCTGACTTCATGACAGACTGTCACCTACAGGTTTCACACACCGTGGTGTCTCATGAAGAGCCCATTTTCTCCTCTTTTAGCAGTTACTTCTGTCAGCTGTAGTGGTTACCTCATGATTAGGAAATTCTGAACTAAATAGGCAGAAGAAAGGAAATTCCCTTCTTCCTCTGATCTCCTACCGTCCTGGTTATTTTTTAATCATCATTGTGCAAGTAATGCTTGCTTTATTTTATTAAATGTAAACAGAAGTGCAGATAGGGCAGGTTGTTTTCCTCCACGAGTTATAATAGAAGGGAGCCGATCAATAAAATAACGCAGCCAAGCACAGCACAAAGAAAATCATGCACTCATAAAAGGCATCTTTACAATTAGTTTTTAGTCAGCCCCTGTGATTTTCTCCTGACCAGCAAGGCTCTTAAACTCATACCAGCAACAAGATGCTTACTTTGCAGTTCTCTGACATGCTCAGGATGGTTATTCAGCCTGGCTCCCATCGAAAGACGTTCAAAGCTGCAGATGCTGATGCCTGTGTCTCTGAGAGCAGGTCCATGTGCAACACAACCTGAAAGTCAGATCCAAGAACACGGATAACTCCAGACAGAAAGGGGATGAAGGCAAAGAGGAGGAGGGAGAGGGAACCTCATCTTCCACCAGCAGTGACTGGCTTCGAGCAACTGGCTCTTAGGTGCCTGCACAGAGGGTCTCTCTGCCACAGGTCCTGGTTTACCCTCCCCAAATTCTCACCCACCCTCCTCAGGGTGAGGGCAGAGGGGTGATGTCCAGCACTGCATATCACAAGCAAACCCAGCTCAAAAGTCTCTTTACTTACAAGCATCCCACAGTGCTGTATTCTCCCTTCTCAAAAAATAAAAAAAAAAAAGCCTCAACCTTTTATTATTCTAGAAAATATTTATTTTTCTAGAAATCTCCCCAAATTAAGAAGGGCACTACATGACCCAAATATTCAGTCACCTACTACCTGTGCTGTCCAGCCTCTGACTTCCTCCCCCTTCTGCCCCTCCAGGCACCAGGGCTGTGCACCTCACAGTATTTACTGATTTATGCAGCCCATGGAAGACAAGAAAACCGATTTCTGTTTCCCATGCATGCTTTGGAGCTTTGTGGCGTAACACAATGCTGTGAGGTGAACCTGGCTGCTCCACCTTTGCCAGCTGTCAGCACGGGCACCCGGGGTGCTGTCCTGCAGGACAACCAGCACCCACCACTCCTCAGGAGCTGCTGTGCTCTTTCTCCCACATTTCCAGCAAGAAACTGAAGCATCAAAGTTCTCCTGTTTCCTCTTGCTGGCAGTAGCAGGGCACCGGTTATTTGCCTGAGCTCAGGCAGCACAGACCTGCGATATTCTCCCAACACACCAAGGAGGTCGTGTCTCCAGCAGACAGCATCCCCATGGCAATGAGTTAACTCCCCTGGTTTCATCCCAGAAAACACCGGCTTCAGAGTGAGTCCTGGAATCTATTCACTACAGACAGCGTTTTTTTTAATTGCCCATCAGGACACTTAGCATTTGCCTGTTTGTACTAAATTTAATTTAAAAGTCAGCTCAACCCCGCATGAACCATGGCATGAGGTGCAGCAGGGATGGGGAAGGCACAGGAAGAAAGGAGGTGCCCAGCAGGGAGGGAGAACGGCATCACCGCCCAAAAGGGTGGCTCTGAAGGCTGGGTCCTCTCTAGGAGCTCACCCACATCAGAAACACAGCTCCTCCGCCTGAGAAGGACACCACAGTGCCAGCATCACCTTTTCTTCCTCCCATGGGCCCCTACTCATCTTCTGCCCAGTAAAGAGGACCTCACTTCCCAAGGCGCCCTGCTAATTCGAGCAGCCACGCTCGTAACACGAGGCACAAGGCAGCACCCTAGGCCTGGTCTCCAGCAGCGAGCCCCGGCTCTCTTCTCTCCCCGCACACACTCTGCCTGGCACGGCACCAACCAGAAGGAGACTTGGTGTCTTCTCACAGAACAAAATGCCCAGGAACACCCTGGAGTTTTCCATGAGAAGGGGCAAGGAGGGGCCAAAGCACTGCCTGAAATAATTTCCTTTCATTCAGTCCTTCCAGACACTGTTGTATGGGCTGTTTGAAAATCCTCACAGTCAAGTCTGGATTTAAACAGGGTTTGGGGTTTTTTTCTGTCTTCTATTATTATTAAATAAAACAACTGGTTTATTTATTTTCTATTATTCCTCATCTGATATTTTGGAATTAATCACAAAGACATTTCCTTAGCTACGGTTTTTCTTTTGTTTGCGTCTGTCTTTTGTAGGAAGGAGAGCGGACAAGACGATCAGAGAAGTTCCCTTCTGGCTTTAAAAACCCACAAATTAAATTAGTGATAATATCACTGTCAGCTTCAGGATGGGCAAGATTTTGAACTTTGGAATCTGTTTTCCCATGGATGAGCCTGGCACAGATCAGCGCAGAGCGTATCGCCTGTGCTACAGACACGACTGGAGCACCAGCGAGCAGCTGGGGCTCTGCAGAGCCGGGGTTTACACCTGGTCCTGCTGCTAACCACCACCAGTGATTTACAAAAGTCCCCTTTTCTCTCAGCATCCTTTCTAAAAGAATGAAATAACAGCATTGCTGTCTTCAGTAACGGGTACAGAGTAAAAAACGCACTAGTTTAAGACCAAGGTCTCATTACAGTGACCATTTAGGCTCCTGGACTACCTGGCCAATACTTTTTCTCACCTGGAATTCTGGTGACAGCAATGGCAGATGGTCCTTCTTGCCAGTGAGAAGGGTGAATAACCCATATGCTGGAGTTTCATCTAACACTCTCTTTCCCTGTTACGACTCTACCATTTGAACCCAGCAAAGCAGTTACGCTGGATGAAGCATTCTGTTGATTCCAAATGTGTCGCAAAATGTTTTCTCCTCATCTTTAACCCTCCTGCTTATTACTATTTCACTGATTCCTTTAGCCTCCCTTATCAGACACCCACATGTTCTAACTTCTAATTTATATTCATTGCTATTACCTTCCCTTTTTTTTCTGGGTACAATGTTGACTGGTTCGGGGTTTTATTTTATCTCCTTTTCTCTGCTGAAAGGTAAAAATTTTGCTCAGTAGTTCTTTGTGTTAGGGAAAACATGTTTTTGTAAAATTTCCATGGAGGGTCTATAAAAAGGAAGCACGTTGCATTGCTTTGACTCATCTAAAATCAGCTATGTCCTTCAAGTCCTCTTGGGCAGACCTCTGAGAAGGGCTTTAACGGTGGCAGCTTTGACTTCACTAAAGTCAAAGCCACTATTGCACACCATGAAAGAGGCCAGCACTTCAGCACATTGCCACATTCTCCTCCAACTTTTCTGATCCGTATGAAACCAGCCTGGATCTCACCCTACCAATCACTTCACTACAAGTTGTGCATGCTCTTGTTCAGCCCAGGTGCCCCACTAGGGTCAGGACACCTCAGGACAGCTTCTCGCCTGATGAGCAAGGACTCACACATGGAAGAGTCCCTTTGTTGGATCCAAACATCCAGCTGCATCCTTCAAGTTCTGTCAGGCAGACCTCTGAAAAAGGCTTTAACAGAGGAATCTGTGACCTTGCTAATGTTAAAGCAGCCATGATACACCATAACAGAGATGGATTAATTTGTTGCCATCCATCAGTCCAAATTACCCCTTGTTCATTTGAAGACAGTATTTTCATGGACGCTCTGAGTGGTTGCTCAGATGCTGAAAGGAATAATGTCAAAGTTTACTCATTTCAAGGACTTTCACGCATAAAGGTAGAAACCTTCAGGCAGGACTAGCCATAGCCTAAGTGTCCTCAGGGGTGCCAGAGCCCAACAGCAGCAAGAGTCAGACACTCCTGCTGTGCCCTCCGCACAAAGAAGAAGAGCGAGGACATGGTACAGGGTTCTGTTTCTGAAGATGAAGACCCTGACAAAGACCAGGAGCCCAGGTTCCCACTGGGACAAGTGCTGTGCAAACGAACGGGGGGAACTGCTGGCCCAGGCAAGAGCTGGCGGTGCCTCACTCCCCTGTAATGTATGGCATCAAATCTGTCTCCATGGGAACTATAATAAGGGCAGAACTTGTCTGTGCCATCTGAAACTGAAAGGGGGGAAAAAGGAAAAGAAAATAAAAAGCTCACAGCAATGTGAGGCAAACAACAACGTGAGCAAATGGAGATGGCTGAGCAAGTGCCCCATTGCCACCCCACACCAGCCCTTTGCTTCACTTGCTCTACGCTGGGATGAAGTCCTGGTCCTGCTGCTCTGCCGTAGCCAACAGCAGCTCTGGTCCTCGCGGCTGTGAGCTGTGCCGCAGCAATGCAAAACGCAACAGCGGCCACTGCCCATGACTTCAGCTTTGCAGTGTGCGGCTGAACATCATATGGGGATGTGGCTGGGAATGGGTCCGTGTGCGAGTGGCACCATGCAGGCCTGATTTTTGGAGGCGCTGAGCCTACACAGAGCTCACTGACTTTGTACAATACTGTGGGTGTGAGCACTGTTAGAGACAGAGGAGATGAGGGCAGGATGGAGTAGATGGGGATGAGCTGTACTGAAGGCAGGGCACTGAACTCCTGCCTTGGCTCTGTGAAATACAGATCCAAGGATCTGGGAAGCAAAGAGGAGAATCCAGAAGAAAATGCTCTTCCCACTTGACTTTGTGCAACAAGTCCACATCCAGCCCCTGCTGCTCCAGACAAAACCAAGTCATGGCTTTGGAGAACCCAGATCATCTGTGAATAAGCCAGCCCTCCTGTCTGCATCAGGACATGGGAAAACCCCCCAGCATCGCGAGCGCAGGAGGCCAGCAAGTAGCTTTTCACCATTATCTTCCCATCCCAGTCTGGAGACAGGATTTGAGTGGGCTGTCACTGCATCCCAGCACCACCGTGTCCCAAGCTCCGGGATGACTCTCGCCCTGGAGAGCAGCTGCCACCCCACCACCCATCTCCACCAGCACACGAACCACCTCCAGTGCACCTCCCGCTATTTTCTCTAACTGTTCCCCTAATCACACAAAATTGTCCAAGTTCAATTTGTCTTCTTACTGAGTAATTTGCTCTCCACCACGTGTTGCTGGCTGGGTCTCTCACTGTAAACCTCATGTCTGCAGCCACTCGAACGCATTAGGATTGAGGAGGAGCCCGAATTAAATTACTTGTTCTAATGAAAATAAGTCTAATGGAATTACACAACAAGATCAGATTAAAGTCAGCTGCTTTGAAAATACTGGTTTCGGTTTCACATTAGCAGAGAGAACGAGCATATGGCTCTTCCCTCTCCCATCTCCTGACCCACACACTAAGGCTTCCGTGGGAGGTAACCCACCCTCCGTACCAGCTGAGGCAAAGGTTAGGTGATGCTGACAACCATCAGCTTTTTCAGAAAAAAAGGCAGCCCCAGAACAAAATGCACCTGGGAGAACAGGGAGCCACAGGAAACAGAAGGGCAAGGAGATGAAATGTGAAAGCCATGAAGCACTTTCCCCCTCTTCCCCATAAACAGCACAGCGAGGTTCTTCGCGACTCAATGCAGCCCACCCAGCGAAACACAGCGGTCGCATGTGCAACCTCAGAGCTGCAGCTGGCCCTAAGCCACACGTGCCTTTCACCGTTACTACAGCTTTATTCCTCACACATGAAGGAGCAGAAAATATGCTGGTGTTTGGTCCTCTGGAGAGCTGAGGGAACCGCCCTGCTTTCCCACCCTAGATGTAATCCATGCATAGTGAGAAATGATGCCACACATTTTTTTTCTCCTACATCAGTGCAGAGGAGGAATGAGATGGTAAGACAGCTGAGGGTGCGTGCAGGCTGCAAGTGCAGGCCTGAAGGTAGAAGTTGCCATCAGCAGCTGAGCCCAGTAGGGTGAAAATTTGGGAGAGGTCAGTGCAGGGCAAGCAGAAAGGGTCCCCCTGCTCCTCAGCATCCTTACAGTCGGCGTTCAGAGTGAAAAACTCTGCTTCCCAGAGCAATCCACTGGGTTTCCAAAGAAACGTCTATACCATTTAATTTGGTCTACTGGCCTTCTTAGACTTGGAAATTTTTTTGAGAGACTACCTGTGGAATGAAGCACAGGAATAGCAACATCAGAACAGAGGACGGTCTCTAATTTGGCACTCGTCACCATATTTTTCAGCAAATCGGCTAGGGAAGCCATAAGTGGATAATTAATTAGTAGCCTTCCTGTGAGGGAATATTTTCTTTAAACCCTCAGGAGCTTAGTGATCGTCATGCCCTGACACAGGAGGCTCTGTCGACTTGGCACACTGTCACCCCTGATGTTTAGCCGCAGAATTCTCAGTATTTATACCAACGCGCACTGCAGTCCTGTGCTAGATCACCAGGCAGCGTAACTCAGCGTGGCTCCTCAATGAAATCACTGAGATTACTTCCACTTGCACAAGCTGAGTATCTGCACCTGTGAGTCAGCATCGGCAATCCCCCAAGCATGGGGCAATCCTACCCCACTTCTCCACTCCTGCACACCAGCAAGCGTTGGAAGGACGGCACTCTCCTGCTCTTTGCTCAAATCACACCTTTGGTTTCAAACACAAACCCACAACGAATAGTTCCATATTGTGCAGTGTAACAGTTGCATGTGCAAGGCAATATCATAGAATCCTAGAATCTTTAAGGCTGGAAAAGACCTCCAGGATCATAAGTCCAAACATCAACCTAACACCACCATGCCTACTAAACCATGTCCTGAAGTGCCATGTCTACACATTCCATATGTTGCCTCCTTGCACCTTCTTAGCACACACTCCACACCCTTCGCTTGCTGCTCCTGCAGTGTGGGAGGCAGTAAGAAGCGTGGTCAGTCCCTACAGAGGGCACCGTGGTCCTCACATCAAGGTGCTCAGCTCCTTTCTCCATCCCCATGCACCACAGCACCAGGATCTGGATCCTCCCTCATCCTTCACATCCCCCCAGACACTGCCTCCAGTCTAACAGCAGAGGAGTGTGGAAAGCAGGAGTGACCTAAGGTGTCCTCAAAGGAGAGATGGGGAATTCCCATCTCCTTCTCTTCAGCACCTCTCTCACCACATGCTGCCTGCAGTCCTCTGTCCCTGTCAAGCTGTGTTACCCTTGCATTCATCTGGCACCCCCTTCCACCAGGTCCAAACAGACAGTTCTCACCAAAGGACTTAGACCTATCCTGGCAGGCACCCTTACCTGGAGGAGTACCTTGCTCTTTGTCCCGTCTCACATTTCCTGGAGATAGGGACTACTTGGAAAAGGGGAGCGAATATGGAAAACTCGCGGCGTGCCAGCTGGCTCCAGCGGACAGGGAGGGGGAGGTGGGGGAGAACCACTGATGGCACTCACAGGAACACAGTTGGCGCAGCGGAGCTGCATGTACAATTTGAAGACTTCCTAGAATGCTTTAACGAGCCAGCGAGCACAAGAATTTGCTCCTCTTACTTTTAAATCAGTGTTTACACTGTCCTGGGGAAATTAAACTATTTATGTTTATCCCCAGTAGGGGATTGTTTAAGGAAATAAGATAAACATATCTTAGTGTGTAAGTACTTATTATTTAAGCTAACACACAGGTTCGCTCATGTTTGTTTTTCAACGGCTTTACTGGACAATATTGACAGTGCCAAGGTCAGGCTGGGAGAGGAGAAAAGCGGTGAAGATGCTCTCAGAGGAGAAGGCGGCTGCTGCTGCTCCTCGCACATCGCAGGAGTTCCCTCTCCTGGTGGGAACGCCGCAGGGAGCTGGGTCCCCCCTGCCTGGGAGCAGGGCTGGGCACACCTGCGGCTCCTACACCGCTGGTCTCCTCCCGGAGAGCGGAACCGCAGGGACTGCTGCAAAGCCCCAGCTGCCTTCCCCTGAAACGGACCTCAGCCGGGCTGCCCACCATCCGCTGCTACATGGACAAAATCCAAGTAATCTCCTAAAAATCTCTACCTTGCCTTTGCCATCCCAAGTGAAAATAGTCAACTGCTGCAACACAAAGCAGAGAAAATCATTGCCTTTCAAGAAACATGGGGCAATAGTCCCATTAAAAGGAAAGTATTTTATTTTTAAAACGAAATGAAGTCATAATGACATCACACACTTCAAAGCGCAGCCCAGGCCAACTGCCGCTGCTATCTGGGAGCTTAAAACTGACAAACCAGGACCCAGTCCTCTTCTCGCTGCTCTGGAGCAGCAGAAACTCGCAGCTGTGTAATGTTTTAATTACTCACCCTTCTGTGAAGTTTCCACGGGGGAAGTTTGTTTTGGAGCTAGGGAAGATGGCTCGGGGGGGAAGGGTGTGAGGAAATGACACTATTTTTTCACCCACAGACACAACTATGTCTCTCCTGGCGTCAGATCCACAAACTGGCTCTGCTCCCAGTACCTGAACCAAAGCACTTTGACACGAGCGGGACTCACGCTAACTCTTCTGGGCTTTGGAGCGAGTCCGGGCAAGGCCGGTGCGCAGCAGCGAGGAAACGCTCGCCCTCAGCGGTGCTCGCCCGGAACAACCACGGAGCTCGAACAGCTCGGATGTGACCGGGAAAGCTTTGCCCTACGGACCCGGGACAGGGCTGTCAGAGCACAAAGCTGTCCGAATCCCCGCAGCTCCGCTCCTGGAAAACACCTTCCCTCAACATCTTCGCTCCTGCGAAGTTTCCCAGCCCTGCAGAGCCCGGCGAGCCCCTCTGTCCCGCAACTTTCTCAGTGGCACCGGGCTCCTGCTCTGTCCCTGCCAGAATAACGTTTCTTGCCTTCCCGGGGATCGCTACCGACCATTCCAGCAGTTTGCGGGATGCCACCGGTTGCAGGGAGGCCGCGGCTGGCAGGCAGGTACAAACCCACGGCAGCCGGCTGCCCACGCGGTCCCCGCACCTCCCCTCCGGCTGCCGCCTCGCCAGCCCGCCCCAAAGCCGCAGGGGCTCACCGGCGCCCACCGCGTCACCTTCCCCCCAAAAAACCGGTTCCTCTCCGCCGGGCCGCCCGGTTCCGACACGCGCACCGCGCTGCACGCGCGCTTTCCCCAGGCGCGGCCCCGCACGCCCCGAGCGAAGGCGCTAACGAAACGGTAACCTCGACCCGACCCGACCCACCCCACCCCGGCCCGGCTCCCCGCAGCCCCCCGGCCCGCCCCGGGGGTGCCGCTCACTTACCACGGCCGTGCCACAGCCCCGCGGCACACGGC